>JAHZNB010002808.1:0-16323 GCA_027744295.1 Callyntrura guangdongensis | reverse complement strand
TTACTTTTTAATGCCAATTTGTCGCCTAATTCAAATCTCTTGACATGACTCATCTTTATTCTTGCTAATTTTTACGTAACGGCAATGGCAATCACCTGTATAAAAGTCAGTAACGACACTAATTGCTAATTATTTTTTTACCTGACGAAAAACAACTTATTCCTTTCCTATTTATCAGAGTTTTTCTCACGCGTAGGTACATATATACAACACGCATGAAGATGAGGTTACCAATTTGAATTTTTGGATAATTTGAATATTCCCATCTGCTATCATCATTATCAGCAGCAGTGTAGTGTTGCGTGTTCTTTGAGAGCACGATTATTTTCTGAGAGTGTGATTCATGGTCACCTCCGTGTGGTGAATTTGGTCATAACTTACATTGTTCCTAATTGGCTAATGGGTATAAATGTACGGAGAGAGAGAGAGAGAGACCATCGTGTTTTGTTGCCCATCAGTCCTCCATTCATAAATACTAACAGCCATTCAACAAGGACGTTACAACAGGTGCGTGTTTGTCTCTGTGCTTTTCACACAGCGAATTATATTTTTCATAAAGAATCTCGTCAAGGGAAGAAAGTCTTGTTGAATAAAAATTTCTTTTCAATGAGTTATTCCTTTTTTGGAGAGAAACACAAAAAAAAGAAACATTCATCCCTGCCGTCATTGTCGTTACAACATTTTGTACATTTTCATGTGAGAAATTTTTGGCAGGAGTTGTAGTAGGTGGACGCTGAAAGGAGCAACACTGATTTACTGTCGAGACGAGTAGTACGTATATTTTTGTCGAGGAAAGGAGAAAATCATTTAAAAAATTTTTCCTTTCAAACACAAAAGCGTCTATTGAAGGGATCATCGAACAAATTTAGGGGAAGGAAGTGCCATTATTATGGGCAAGTTGTGTCATGATGATGACGTTGATGAGGATATGATGACGACAAGTTCTCTCTAATTATTTACACAGTCATTCCCAATAATTCTTTGATGGTTTTTGTACTTTTCAATGAAATATTTTGAAAATGCCAACTCATAAACCACTACTCCTGTTAGCCAGAAAAGGACATTATTATTTTCCCTTGAATAACCTGTGCAGTGTCATCATATCATCTCGCGCGGAGAGAAGGGCCCCCACAACGGCAAAAAGGGGAGGATCAATTTTTTTAGACAAAGATTTGAAAATAACGGCTTCACTGGGAGTGTGCTACAAAGTAAATGAAGAAAGTCAAAGTTTGCCCATAAAAAAGTCATTAAAAAAATTTCCACTCCGAATACGCAGTAGAGCAGCAGCAAAGACAAAAACCACACAGCCCATTGTTGTCCCATCCCACCATATATATTTTTTTGTGTTTTCGCCATTTAAATTGTTTGGTTACCTACATCAGCGGAGTATTTTATTCCTGAAACCACAATATGGCAGATGGTAGAGTGCCGAGGCTGATTTTTTTTTGTGTTTTACCGGGTTTGCCATTTGTGTAGTTTGTCTACACGTCGCTGTGAGTCCCAGAAAAGAAAATGAGTTATTTGCCCACGAAGCTACTCAGTATTCATGGCACACTGGTAGGAAGACTACCTTTTTGACTGGGAATTATTTCGCTGTAAAAATTATGGCAAATATATCACTTCACCTGTCGTGGGGAATCGGACAACAAATAAAAATGCAGGGAATAATTTAAGTAAGCAATAATTGCCTCTCGTCTGCTGGTGAATTACTGAATTGGGGAGAATCCCTCGTAAAATCAAAAGAAACATGACTGCGCGGTAACCCTGATGTCGTTTTGGCGCAAATTGTTTCTTTTTGGCAAAAGAAGGGAGGACGGGCAAGAGAGAAACAAGTAATGAATTTATTAAGTCATTAAATCACAAAGAACAGTAGTAGTCGTTTGTAGGGGTCGTTATCGTTTTGTTCGCTACATTTCGATTTGTTTTGTAAAGTTAGGAATACAGTCAGGATGGATGATGCCGGGTTGTACATCACGTCTTGGGGTGGTGGTTCGTGCACGACAGAGAATGTCAATTAAAAATGTTTATGGGATGGTGAGGTAGATACAGAGAGAGAGAGAGGGAGAGAGAGAGAGAGATGAAGACAAAAAACGGGGGACAACGTTTATATGGGCACAGAAGAGGAGAATAAAAAAATTAAAGGGAAATTGATTGGAGGTTGGAACCTGGATATGTAGTTAGTGGTGGGATCTGTATGGGGGTTCAAGTTTCAAACTGGTTTTAAAAGATGATCAAAATGATACCTGAAATAAATATGACGCTCACAATTTTATTGCTATTGTATTGCATCAAGTCATCAAGAAAATGTTGCAGTTTTTGAGACTCTAACTCGGGAATCATTATTGATTTTACTCTGGTTTAAAACGGTTTGTTACCGTAAAATCTTTAATAATAAATGTTGGAGATTTCAGTACCAGAACACGATGAGGGGTACGAAGAATATGTTACAATGATTGTATCTATTTTATTTTACTAAGTTTATAAATTTAATTTACATATTTTCAACTTTTCCATGCAAACGCACTCCACCTACATTATAATGTAGGTATTATCTTGAGTGAAATATAGTTTTTGGCGCCGAAATTATTAAAATATTTTAAACTTTTTTATAATAAAAAAAACTTGCTAATAAGCTCATTTTTATGATATCCAGCACCAACACATTTTTTACTTTTCTGGACTCAAAACGTCACTTTTGTTACATAACCGTGACGTCTCTGTACCGGCAATTTAGCTCTGTCAGGTGTGGTGCCTGCATAGAATGTCAATTTTGTCCTGACAAGTGTCACCTTAAGTTCAAGTGACACAATGATATGTAGAATTACTTTCGTTTAGTTAACTTCAGTTTTCCAGGTATAACGTTTTTTCCACTTCTCTCATTTTCTAATAAAATGCCAACATGTGTCGTGTCACGAATTCATCAGCACACATATTACATCAATATGCCATTAACTATGCACGCAAATAACGAACCTGTTACCATAATTTATTTTATTTGAGTTATCCCAATCATGCATTTTGTCTTCATCAAGCGGGCTCTCTCGGACAGTCTTCCAATTCCTCATCTCTTTCCTCCTCAATTTTCCCCTAAAACGGTTGTCGCCCCCTTTGTCCCTTCTGTTTATTTTATTCCCTGCATCCACCACTCCGCGTGTGCATAAATCACTCCCATAAATTATCCTTATCCCTATTCTTCACTCCATTCTACTTCGACAAAAGGCAACCGCGTCCCAGGTAAGCCACCTTGATGACACACACACACGCACGATTTATTATAATTAAAACTATTATGCACCTTCTTCTCTTTCATTTCTTTCTCTTGTCATCATCATCCTCCTCCTCCGCATCTCATCAAGATGGTGGTCAGATTACACATGCAAATTTTTTTCTTGTAAATTGATTACCATCAAAAAGGAACTGTATTTATGCATGTTTGTACTCTCAGCTCTCCCTTTAATCTTACGACGACGATGACGATGATAAGTTGGTTGTTGTCAGAGGACACCGAGTACACACATAGGTCTCCACACACACAAAAGGACTTGAATTGGGAGCGAGCTCTCCAATTAAAGTATTTTTGCGTGCTCGTCTAAAATATATTGTTCTCTCGCTGCATGTGTTCATGAATTTATAGGAGATAAATTGAAAAAATGTAAATAAATTTTCTCAGGTAGTAGTAATACTTAATAATAATAAGTATAGACGCTCGGCTGTATTTATACTGGCATTAAAGATTACTTATGTTACAACTACACGTTATCTCAAAGGATTTTAATGACACTGGGATGACGATAATTCAAGCTGACAAGTGCAAAACCTCAAAAAAATACCTGCAAGTAGGTACCTGAGTCTGTACGTTTGTATAAACGAACATCAATCTAGCAAATTAGTGTGATTTAGGATCTTCACTTAAGCAGTTATGCACCATCTCTCTGTAAAATTCTGAGAAAAGATGTGGAAAAAAATGCCAACCCATTTAGTTATTTTCTCTGCCAACAAAATATTGTAATGTCAATTTAACTCACCACGTAACTTGACCTTGATGGTTGATCGTAACTGTTCTATTTTTAAATGCGCGATTAAGTAAATGCTGTGATTGGCTGATTAATGGGTCTGGAGTGACATAGAGAGAATTAGAGACAAGAGCACACAGTGAAATAGGGTACTTTGAGTCAATTTTAAATACCACCACAGTTATTAAGCTTCCGACTGAAAGTTAAATGTTGCAGTCAACCTATGTTTTAGTATAGTATTTCAATAACAAATAATTAAAAGTTGACGTCGTAGTGTATCTTTTTTCGAGAAACACAAATTTCTATTAAATATCCCAATATCGTCGATACTAATAGTAAACTAATCTCAAAAACATTTATTAATATTTTCGCAATACCCCTGTATTACTGTACTCTGCTGTACGTGCCACAAAGAACAAAACTAGTGAGCTAAATTAGCATTTTCTTCCCATATATTTCTCTCTGTTGAGCTGATTGTGAGACTTGATTTCTTTTTTTCTGTCCGAGTGACTCTTAAGCAGCAGCGCCCCTTTTGGCTCCTCACCTCATCCTCATTCAACGATAGTCTTCTTTAAAACCATTTATCCTCAATAATGTCCGGTTTAGAGAGAGAGAGAGAGAGAGAGGGACAGAGAGAAAAGCTATTTGGGATAATAGTAATAATAATAATAATAAGCTTGCAGCAAGTAAAATGGTAATGTGAAAGGGTGCCAGGAATTATGGTTGTATTGTTTATTAAAAGGATACAGAGAGAAAATTAAATGTGAAAAAATTGTAAGTGTGACAGCCTTGCATACAGGGTGCTGGTTGATGTGAAGGTGGGTGAATAATAGCAGAGGGGGGTATTTCAAACCGCAAAAATAAAAGTGCACAGTGCACACATAAAGCAACCAAGTCGCGCCATCATCATCATCATCGGCATCATCAAGACAGATTGGCTAGTGTATTTTTTCTCTTGGTAAGTAAATAAGTAGATAAATAGCAGAGGAAAAAAAGAAGGGAGCAGCCGAGTAGTCTCAACGCTACACAAAGGCAACCACACTGTTTAACCCCCTGAGGACATCATTTTCCCATGAATAATGTCATTTTTCTCTCCCTTTAAGTATTTACGTTTTTGCCTTTTTAAAAATGAGTCTCCTTTTAAAGTACAATTGTGTACGCATCGTCATCGTCAACAGGGAGAGACTTTCTGGGTACTTAACTTATGAAAAAAACCCAGTTAACACGTCGTTATGTTAAAGGCAAGTTAAAAGTATCAGGTAATTGGTAATTAAGTTAACAGCGTTTCTGATAGTCTTTCCTGGGGAGGATTTCTATTTCTCGCTGTGAATACGACTGAAGACAAGGTAGCAAAATGTCAATGGGTTGATATACGAGTAAACTGTGAGGTTTGCAGTGGCAACAATTTGAACTAAAATGACATGCACAGTAGGCCGTTACAAAATATCGTGATTTCCGTCTGCAAATCAAACGGGGTTGTTAATAAAATCAACAAAATTAATTTGGGTGATTGGGATTAATGTATTAAATATTGAGAAAAAGAGTAAAAATGGTAACCCGAGCGAGTAATTTTTGGCAGTTCCACAGAACACAGAACTATGTTGTAGTAATACGTCGCTAAAATAATTTGACAAATTAATATATTGAGAAAAAGAGTAAAAATGGTAACCCGAGCGAGTAATTTTTGGCAGTTCCACAGAACACAGAACTATGTTGTAGTAATACGTCGCTAAAATAATTGGAAAAATTAAATTTATAAATGTATACCGTAGATAAGCTATGCAAAATATTATGAGTTTGTAGTAATAATGGAACTTATAGACAAATTAAGTTTTTCTTTGAATTCCGAGTCGAAACAACTTTATTTTTTTCGTACTGCTCATTAAACTACATTTTTCCCGCCGTTTTCCCTTTTTCTTCTCTCTCCTCCCTCGTTTCAAATTAAACTTTTGTAAAATTATCCTCCTATCACAACTACAACTATTGTTATTATTATTATTATCCTCATCTCAGCATTTCTTAATGATGAATTCATGAGGAGAACTAAACACACACATGCACACACACAAGAAGAAATAAACCCAAAACGAGCAAAAGAATGTATGAATCGTCTCGAATTTGTATATTTATTATTTGCTATTCACATTTTTATTGCTTTTTTTCTTCTTTTCTTCCATTCCAAACACACACGCCGGGAAAAAGTCGTGTGTTCGTAATGAGTATATTATTTTGTGATTGTGGGTCTAATAAGAAGAGGAGGCGAGGGTGGGGAAGAATACTGCAAGAGATGCTATGTAGCTATCATCATCACCATCATCATCATAATGTTTTGATGATGACGATCATGATGGTGACGGCAGAAAAGCAAACATTTCGTTTTTTCTTGACTTTTGAACAAAAAAAAATAAACAGTGGAAGATAAATAAAACCATGTCGCTACCACACATACGGCGCTGCTGCTATGCTGCTGGTTACTTTGATTACCACCAGCGATATTCATGTCTTTTTTTTCTTCTCCCTCTCTGCGCGTTGGCAATTTTCTTTCTTCTTTTGTGTCTTTTTATTTATTGTCTCTTCATTATCCTCATTTACTTCCAAGCTCGTTTTCATTTTTGTCGTTGTGTCCTCCCCCTTTCGATTGCCACTCTGTCGTCATTTTTGCCTTGTAACCTACCCTTTTGGGGCTCTCTCAATTTTCTTATTAAGAAATCACCAGGAAAAAATTTATTCCCTTCTAAATTAACTGCCATAATTCCCTCGTATTTGTTACTCTTATCAGCTATATCCCTGTAATGAGCCCGACTTGATATCGTAATCCTCTCCTCTTATCTTCCCATCTGTACCACTTGATACACCAAATAACACTGTACACCCGGTACTCCCCCGCAATTTCAAAGTAAAATATAAAATATAGTACACCAAATTAAAATGGAATGGGGCCATTACCCACGCTCACCTTCCCGCTTAAAAATATACTAACAACCACTATAACCATTTATGCATTTAAACTATTCAAAAAAAATTACAATTTCCCGTATTATATCTCCTCCACTTGAGTAACAACAAGGAAGACTGATAAGAACTAAATATTAACGAGGTATTAACGTTTTTTCTATGTAGATCAGTGAATCTTCTTTACTGGTCGCTTTTCCCACCCTCCACACGTTTTTTTTCTGCTTGCCCGATTTTTCGCCACAATAAACCATCATCACATCATTTACCTTCATTTTTTAACATATACCTATCCGTACACCTAGCTATAAAAAAAATTCGATTTTTTCAAAACACCATCATCATAATTTTTTTTAAATCTATTTTACCACACCGTCTACACCACATGTTCCTTTGTGTGTCGGTAGAAAGGTGGCAGGGTATTATTTACCATTTTTACTCGCTCGGGTGACCACTTCTACTACTTGAGTGTATCTTTTTTTCGATATAATGATGATGACGATGACGACCTAGTCTGTAGTTCTCGGTTTCCAACTTTTATTTTGTGTATACAAACCACCACCATTTTTTAAACAAAATAGTGGTTTTATTCATGAAGGTTCAAAAAAAACAATATATGCAGAAAAAGTCATCTTGCAATTTATAAGCCGTAGTGCCAGTGCCAGTATTACTTTATTACTGTTTATTATACACATATTTAAAAAATGTGTGTATGCAAATTCATATTTTCTTGAGGAAACCCATAAGCCACCTCTCGGTCTCTTCATGTTCTGGTTAATTTTGTAAGGAATGTGGCGCAAATCTAGGATATGCAAATAAGACACGCAAACAAAAATAAGTGTACAGACATGATCATGATGGTGATGCAGGCCATCTTCTAATACCTCAGCTTACTAGTAAAGACACCGTACCTACCTACATATTTTGAGAAATAATGTCATAATGTCGTTTAATGCTAATTTTTCTGCAACAACAACGTAAATAAACCACTGAAAAAGCCATAACCCACAAGAAAATGCAAAAGGCGAGCAAAATTTTTTTTAAAGATGTGCGCGCTGCACCAGCAATATCCCTTCTTCCCTTGAAGGTATCCCATAAATAACGGGCTTCATTTACACGCACTCACGACAAAAGCAACCAAGAACAAGACGACACGGACACGACGTAAAAAAATGGTGATGATCATCATCGTCGTCATCCTGGCTCTCTTGTTACCATTTACTCTGTGTAGCTTAATCAGACTCGCAGAGAAGAGCAACAGCAATATAACCAGAGAGAAAGAAGATCGTTAATCGAGAAAATTTGTAAAGAGCGCGCGCGTGTTTGTACATGTGTGCTCTATAATAATAGTAATACATAATAATGATTATACTCTGAAATAAAAATCAAATATGTGGTCAGGTTAAATGACGGCGTTTATGGCTTACTCATGAATATTTACGTAGTGCCGGGCCGGTACAAGAAAAACGTAAGCGGCGATTAGTAGTGGAATACATAATGATTTTTCTGGTTAAGTTTCTCATGATATCGTTCACCTGGTACACGGTTAACATAAAAACAAGAAGGACGACGACGATGAGGAGGATGATAATGATAATGTGAACAAGTGGTTGGTCGAAATGGGACTTTTTATTTATTTTTTAAAACGTTTTTATTGCAATTTTTGCAAATTGGTCCTCCAAGAGAGATCATAATCGTTATGGTGGAGGTAACAACCTGTCTGGCATATCTACTAAAACAACGTGTGGGGAATACAGGGGGAAAATTATTGAAATAAAAGCACAGTCTTTTTTGCACGACACACACGCGGAGGAAGAAAATAGGTAGAGAGACAGTTTGTCAGTATGACGGTTACTTACGATGATGAGGATTAATGTTGTTTGCGTGTCTAGTTTGGTAGAAGTATTGATGATTTAATTGAGGATCCTGATCCCGATTACCGGGTTATCTTGTTGGTGTCACATAAAAAAATATAATAATAAGCGGTTATCTTATTATGGCTGGCAACAGGGAAATTTTTTTCCTCTTCATATTTTTTTTCCTTCATGCATGACACATGATACCTTACACTAAAAATATTTATGCAGATCTCTTCCTGTTCATTTTTCTCTCTTCTTTTTTGATTCATGCAACTTTTCTCTGAAAAAAGAAAAAAAATATTTTTGAAGCGTAAATTGATAGTTTCCCTGTTATTCCCACACTAACAACAACTCTAGCAAAAGAAGAGGCAAAAAACTTGCTTGGTGGTCCTCTCGCATGTTTTATGGGATTTTGTAGAGGTATTTCGCCCGTTGTTGTTGTATAATAACAATAACAATAACTTTATCTCCGTCTTTTTCACTACCTATGTGTGTACATGTTGTGTTTACTTCAACCTGTAAATTAACGCCTGAAAACCCCTCATTTGCAATTTAGCTGTGTCATAAAAATTGTCAGCTGAAATTCAAAAAACTACTCCATTAAGTACATTTTTTGAGATTTTTTTTCACTTTTTTTCTTCGCGCACAAAATTTAAAAATGTGAACGAACTGATTATATTGTCGTTGTAGCTGTTGTTGTTATTCGCCTTCTTCCTGGTATAATATAATAAATACACGTGTATTTATTAACAAAGCATAAAATCTAAGTCACTTTATTATTATCATCTTCTTTCAGCCTTTCCATTCTGTATGATAATAAATACATGCAGAGAAAAAGGAGGGAAATTTAAAAAGATTTTATAATATATCTCCTGAAATTTGATACAGACAAACTGACTGACTGCAAGTCTTGTTGACGGTTTTGATGAGAAGGTGATTTGATGTGAAAGCTGTGTTCAAACAAACATGTCGTTTTGTGGGATTGATATGATTATTTTGATGTGTTCATCATCATAGCAGGTCAACAGCAGAGGCAGCAGTTTGTTTGCTTTATGCTAGTAGTATCGCGAAAATCTGTGACAAGGGGCCGTTCACACAACACTAAACCCCTTCTCCAAAGACAATATCCGGATGTATCAATTTTCAAAAATAAAATATCCCTTGTGTGCAACACGTGGAGGAAATTGATAGATGATTTATGTCGCATAATTTGCATAATTTTCTCCTTTTTTGAACATTTTCTTCAAAAATTGGTAAATAAATGTTTTTCTACATCTGCCTTAAAACGAACAGTTATCCATCATCGGAGGTAAATGCGTTTAAGGAAGTTTATTTAAAAGGACACCGGACGCTTCAACCAACACATTTTTTAAAACTAGCCTTTTTTGACAAAAAAGTAACGACCACCTACAGCACCTGTCAATCATCAAGAAACTCGATACTTGTCTCAAAAGCTTGTACTTCATAGATACACACGTACAACATACATCTCTCGTTTTAATCACAGACTATTACAGCTCAACTCTGCAATTTACATATTTTTAAATCAGAAAACATGCGGAAAACAAGCGCGCTTTGTCCGTTTTCTTGTTACATTTCATTTTTAATAATGACAACGAGCCCTCCCGTTGTTCACGCCAGTGACGAGACAAGACACTTTCGATCGTTGTCGTCCTCATCCTTTTGATTTAATAGTTCGATTCCTTCAATTGACTATGCGTGTACACAGAAAAAACGTCGTTTAATTATAACTTTAACCACCATCCGTTTTTTAACAAGCACACAACTTATATTGTTGTTGTTGTGTGTGTGTGTACGATACCGTTCTGTTACCTTATTTGCATGTTATAGTTAGGTAGGTAGTGTGCAATAACCCTACATCTCTTCAAATCGCTGCCTTTTAATATATTTCTTGTCAAACGTTGAACTGTGCGCGCAAATAGCACTACATTATTGTATTCTTGTTTAGATTTAGATATTTTTCCTACGAAAAATTCCTCTTATTTTTCCTTTCCCATTCCCATGCCTGTTGTGTGTGTGATGCCTTCAAAGTCAAAGGGAATTGACAACGTGTGCGTAGGGTTGAACGTGAGAGAAGGGAAAAGGCAAAAGGGATGGGGACATTGACAACGTCAATGATGACGATTCTCTCGCTGCTAACGATATAGGATAACAATGATGATGCTGTCTACGACGAGAGAGCCCTTTTGTGTTTTAATTGAAGAGGAATCCACCAATCAACCCATACAATAAGCCACGAGAACAGAGAGAGAGAAAAAAAATCAAACTTCTTCAAAAGCTTTTGCTCATCGTTTCGTCAAAGAATACCTGATAATGTTATTAATAATAATAATAAATTTATAAACAATGAACAAGGGGAACGTTTGTTGTGGCAGTTTTTTAATTTCCGTTGTGAATCTATTGCCCGACCGTGCTGGCTTGTTGTTGTTGTTGTTGTTGTTGTTGTTGTGCAAACAAGGGTGCATAATAATAATCTACACGATGTGATGCACATACCTAAAGCGGAACTTTTTTACACCTTGACTTTATTATTAAATGTGACATGTGGGGGCAATTTTAATAGATGCCCAGTTGTGAATATCAAGTGTCGTATTTTCTTTTTTTTCTGTAATAACGACGACGATGACGATGCGCTAATAACGATGATGATAATGATAATAATAAAATTATTAATAAATCTGTTTGCAACTTTTTCTCTCCTTGTATATAGTTTTTAACGATTTCCGCCGTAAGAAATTAAGAAAAAGAAGAAGGGAATTGTTTGTTGTTTTCGTTTTTTTCTTCTGTCAAACAGACATCAGACTAATCAGCAGAGTGGTTCATAATGACAAGAAATAATAAAAATAATAATAATAATACAATTTTTAAGACACGCAAACAACCACAAGAATGGTAAAAGAGAAAGAAAAATTAAAAACGAAACGAGCTGGCCAACCTGTAATCAACTTGTCAATTCAATACTTTTTCCTAATAATTAATTGGAATTATTCAGAATTAAATATGGTAAACGGGGTCGTTCAAAAATACCGAGAGAGGTTTTTGCTCTAAACTTTTGATTCCATTATTGTGGTGTATCTCTTCATATCACTACCTATCACTCATTTAACGTTTATTGAAAAAGGGAAAAATTAAACGGCATTGAACTCTGCCATACATCCCAGATAACCAGTATAATTGGCAAATATTGTGCAAAATTCTCACTAAAAATACAAAATAAAAACCAAGTAATTGTAGAAATGTCAAGCAATTATCACTTTAGCACCATATTCAGTCACACCGCAAAATATTTTTTTTGAGTCCGCTACTTTCTTTATATAAATTAGCGCATTATATCCGTCTCCTCTACAACAACCTGTACTCACCTCCATCCCTACCATCATCATCATCATCCTTACAAAAATCGTGTTTAAAGATAAACCGTTTTTACCACCTTTTTACGTTGTCGTTGTCGTCATTACAAATTGAAACTTACATTGTACCAGTGACGATGTTGGATGTCATATTCTAAACGATACCCTATCAAAACACTAAAAAAATTGCAGGTGATTTAGCTCACCTTATCACGTGTGTAACTCTACAACTCTACTTACTCTACTAGTAAAGGTTATCGTTTATTTATCACACCCCCATAAAAATGCCTGCCACGTCATACCATCGTCGTTTATAATTCTCCTCTCCTATCTTCTCTGGCGGCGGTACGGCGGCTCTATCAAAATGGGTTTTGTCGTCATTTACATTTCTCTCTCTCTCTCTCTCTACTTGTATTTTTGCGATAATGCAGAAAATCCCCATATAATGTACCATTTACCATTTAAAACACACATCCCTCCACACTCTCTCGTTCATCAAACGTTCACCGTTTGTCATTTTATACTATCATTTATTATTATGACGATGAGCTAACATACTACAAACTGCTGCTAATCGACACACCGCGAGAGGAACATCATTATTTATCATTTTCCCCAGAAAAAAACCTATAAAATGTCAAAAGGAAGGAAGTTTATGGCAGTAGGTACTCACAACCTCAAGTACCTCCAATGAATATGTATTTTTATAGTTGTGCTGTTGCTGCTGCTACTGCAAAAGGAATAAAAATTACTGAATTACTTGTGTGATACCCTGTCAGTGAGAGAAAATGAAACAGAAACGTGTGGGCTGTTGTTATATACGATTGTATTTTACACCTGAGTGAATTGAGCACATTCCTGGCAGTGTAACAGCAGCAGCGTACAAAATGCGTAATAATGGGTAATAATAATTCTGCACATTCTTCGTTAAAACCATTCTGTTTGGCTGACGACGATGATGAGAATGATGATGTGAGTAGAGTGCCGATTATGACGACGACAATAATGACGACGATGACGATTGTTGATACATTTTTGATACGATATTTATGTGCCTACAAACTACACACGTGTACAAAGTGGGTAAAGAGAGGGAGCAGTTGCGCGCAGACACAGAGAAAAAAATAAATGAAAATGAGTGCATTTTTGTACAACAATTTTATTATTTGTTGTTGAATGAGAAAGTTGTCTCAAGTAATTTGTCTTGTAATTGTACTCTCTCTCTCACCGGTAATCCTTGTCATAACACGGTGATATATGACCATTTGACAAAAGGGCTGACAACTCGTAGTAGTCCCAGTGTTACAGCCATAGTGTAGTAGCAGGGCACATGGTGTGCCCATCAGAGAATTTTGTGTCAAATTTTCCTGTACCTACATCTCAGCTTGCATTTTAATAGGTAGGTAGAGAGGAAAATTATAAAAATGACAAAAACGTGAGTGTCGCCTTTTCCATATATTTTTTGTACTATTTTGGTCGTGTGCTCGGCTGTCAACTTGAAAAAACCAACAATGTAATAATAATTAAGTAGTCTCCCCAATTATTATTACTATTATCATAATCATCTTGATTAATATCCACATTTTTTCCATTTAAATGGTCACTTCCTTCCGGTTTCATTAAATTTTTTGTTCCCTTTTTGTTTCGCAAAATGACTTAATTAGTGGGTTAAACAAAGAGAGAGGGTGCGGGGTGCTCAGAAAAGAGGGGGAAAGGAGTTTACATGCATATGCCGTCAATGCATAATTATTTCTCTGCTCTAAAAGACTAAAAATACACAAACAGCCATTAAAAATGTAAGGAATCATTAAGGCGGTGTGGCCTTGATCTTTGAAAAATTGAAAACCCCTCAACCGCTTCTAAACCAAGATTTCATCTTGATTAATATCCACATTTTTTCCATTTTAAATGGTCACTTCCTTCCGGTTTCATTAAATTTTTTGTTCCCTTTTTGTTTCGCAAAATGACTTAATTAGTGGGTTAAAAAAAGAGAGAGGGTGCGGGGTGCTCAGAAAAGAGGGAGAAGCGAGTTTGCCGTCAATGCATAATTATTTCTCTGCTCTAAAACACTAAAAATACACAAACAGACATTAAAAATGTAAGGAATCATTAAGGCGGTGTGGCCTTGATCTTTGAAAAATTGAAAACCCCTCAACCGCTTCTAAACCAAGATTTCAAGTAAGAAAAGCTTATACTTTCTTCCCAATTCCCCGTTTAATTAAATACTGCATTCTTTGCAATTAATTAACATTCCTCCGTTAACAGTGTATCGGGTAGGTGTATAAAATGCAGTTTTTTACTCTTACAAAATTTTTTAATGGCCAATTAATAATGTACGCTTTTTGCAAACCCAGATAAACAAGTAATTTAGCATTTTTTTAATTGTGTTTTGTGATGATGACCTCTTAATCGTATTGTTATAGTCTCCTACCTTCAGAATTATCTTATTTTCACATTTTCGCATAAGCTATCTCTCCTTCTATCTCACTATCCATCCGTTCCCTCAAACACATCAACATCATCATCATCAACATAATCATCTACATTACCTACTTTAAATCTAAACTACTAAAAACTGCATAATAATTTACATTTTTGTTTTGCTACTACCGATGCACTATAACCGTGACCCGTAAAAAAATGTTTATTATGTGTGGTTATTATTATTATTATTATTACAACAACAGCACAGCACCAACAACAACAACAATAACAATAATCATCATAATCGGTTGACCCATTTCCTCCCCTTTTTCAAGAAAACAGTAATAAAATCAACTCAAGTTCCTAGTAGTAACTTCTCTCATATATTTTACCATTCCTCCTCCCCCTCAGCCCTTGCACGCAATTGACGCAACCTAATGTGAAATACACAGATACACCATCAAAACAGTCAATTTATCACTCTCTCGCTCCCGTCATTACCACCGCACAATTTCCTTATCATCATCAACTATCGTCCTCATCATCCTTCTCCTCTTCATCGTCAATTTTCTTTCTATCGTCATTTGTGTTTAAAAACCATTCACATATACACACAATAACAACAACACCACTAACATCAGTACCACACATCAACTCATCAACAAAATGCAAAAAAAATCAATTTTTGCAAAATCAAATCACAACAACGACCACAAAGACATTTTGTCCTTGATGACTGACTGCTGCCGCCGATTTAGTTTCTGCCGACGTTATTATAACTTATAAGGAAGCGCAGTAATAATAACAATAATAATAACAGTAGAGGTTGCTCCCTTATAGAGTATTCTACCTAACCGGTGGTGGTCAACACCTCCATAACCACAATATCTACACCGCCACCTCCGGTCAGTCATCATCAGCATAATCGTTCGCACAACATGATGGCATGAATAAAAACATATTTTTCGCATAAATTATTATTGTACATCCTGCCTGACATTTTTTATCCTTGTTTCCTTCTCTCTCTCTCTCAGTCGTCAGCTTCTGTGTTACTGGGTGCAGTATTTTTTTTATTCATTTTCATCATCATCACCAGCAATTATTATTACGTACGTTGTTTTTGTGTGGTAGTTTGTATTCAATTTGCGAGCTGAAATGATAAACTCGGAGTGTACATCTCTCGGAATCGCGAGAGAGTTATGAATTATTATGAGTTATTATTATAGAAAATGGCAGGTATTGTTGGTATCGTTATGTACAGCACGCGTGCGCGCGCCAACATCCGTTGTAAACGTTGTAAAACTCGTAACATTTTTGTGCGCCGAGAAGGTGAGGTTTTGACTTTGATGTCGACGGCAGCGGTAAAATAGTGCTGGTTACAAGTATAAACAGTATTTTTCACGCGATAAATCTCTGTTTGTTGCTACTAGGTGGTTTGTTAGCAACTGATAAACAGCATCCTTTTCGGATGATTTTCCTGCAAAACGATATCAAGAGAGCAGCAGTAGTAGTACCACCATCCGCCACGGAATAAAAATGGCAACAAATTGCAGATTTGACTTGAGAGTGTGCGGGTGAACTGTAAAATGAAAATTTTTACGGTGGCAATAAAGAGAGAGATATTATGTAGGTAGGCTGATTATCGCGGATTTTCTCGTGGTAATTGGTAAATGGTACTAATAACGGGAGAATGAAATGTGTCAC
>JAHZNB010002806.1:0-14370 GCA_027744295.1 Callyntrura guangdongensis | reverse complement strand
TGACAGGTAGGATAAAATTATGGGGGTGTGTGTTTTAACCCATGTTGGCAGAGTGTACAAACAATTTAAACAAACTACCCACCTAAACAATTTTTACAGAGAAAATTTATGTTATTTTTAATTTTATATACAAATGAAACCATTAAATCGCCCAGGTTTACAGAGACCCCAATGAAAATTTAATGATGTTTGAATTAAGTAAGGGTTTTACAGTGCTGACCTTTGTCTTTTTATACATACACCACAGAGGTAATAATATATCACATACACATATCAGTATTTACACTGAAATTTTTTAAGTTTGAAAATCCCCTTTTAAAACGACATTTTTAAAAAAGCTTCGCACCATTTTTTAAATAAAATTTGATGCAAATTGAAATATGGGGAATTCAGGAAGCATAAAACGTAAACACACGTTCATGGAAACAGTAAATGCAATGTTGAATGCTAAAATGTTAGGGGAATCGAGAATGAAAGTGTTTTTCCCATTTTCATTATGTATGCTAATTTACACATCAAATTTATTCTCTTTATATCTGTATCACCTCTTAGTAAATACCGTGTTATTTTTTTGTTGACATTGGTCTGATGGAATTGTAAATTGCGTAATGTTAATTGAAATTAATTTGTAAGTCTGCAGAGTTACTCTATTGTCAAGTCATGTTTTTACCGTATTTATGCTGTGTCTGAGAAAGTATTTGTACCTACTGGGCATAAGAAACATCTCCGTCCTCTCCTTCGGTTGATGTTCACGAAGATACCCGTTCATTATTGACAACAATATTTTGACAGAGATGTTTCCTACAGTAGTACCAAAAAAGCACGGTGTTCAAAATAATTTCATTTTCGTGTTTGATTGCTGGTATTTGGTTTACACCAGTTCTATGATAAAATTGATACGCGTTAATAAACCAAATTACAAACTCTTTTTCACAGAATTTTTTTACATTGTTATCATTGAGACCCAAAATCGTACGTGTCTTCTTCGTCAAACCATTTCTTCAAAACTGGCGAATAATATTGATTTCCATTTATTCGCAATAACGAAACGTATTTTCCGAAACTCTTATGAAGGAAATTCCATAAACTCGACTTTATCGAGTATCCTCAGCAGAGCCCCATAGGGTTCTCATCATCATCACCTCACCATACCGTATTTCCCGAAGGCACATCAAAATTTGATGATCAAATATGGTACATTATTATAGTAAAGCATACCCGTAAACAAATCGAACGTCAAGTATATTATATTTTTTATCCATTTCATCTTGTGGGACAGAGAAAAGCAGACAATCAACAATGCTTCTTCACCTCCTCAACACTTTACCAATACCACAAGTCAAAGTCACAAGACTTTCGACCCATTTCACTTTTCACTCAGCTTGACTCCTGTCCTCTCGTCCCGTTTCCACTCCCGCATGATACACCATTTATCCGTGCATATACTTTCGCCGTAGCGGAAAAATATATAGTTTCTGAAAACCAGCTAACAGATTATTATTCCCATAAAAAAAACCAAATAACAATGCTGCTGCTTTTTTGCTCTCTGCTCATCTCATCATTACATTATCATCGTATCGTCACCACACACGCACCAGCATACGGTTTCTCAGCAAGAAACTTTGTACGTATCATGATGGTTGGTGGTTACACTAGTTCCTTTCTCGATATACCGTACCAAGTTCTGTGTTTTTGAACCTTTCTTCCTTTTCTCTAAACAGATAATTGCCACTCATGTGGGTAGTTAACAATCCACACTACACACATAATATTATAAAATACCAACAACCTCTTTGTTGAGTTCGCGTGCTCAATAATAGAGAAAACCCATCCACTCGAATTGATAATCAGAAAGGAAACGAGGATGACATCTACTTAACGTCCAAATAATGATGACATAAAGAGTACTTTATTGAGTTACTACTACATGCATGCACACATACCCAGCTTTTCTTCTTCTCTCTATCTATCTTTCTCTCCTCTCACATATATCTCAATTACAAACACTCTGACTGAATGGGATCATGTTTTCCTTCTTCACATCTATTTCATTCCGTTGTCAATTGTACTGATTTAAAGAGCTTGTTGTAGTGTTCTAAAAGTGCAGTGGCACACAACAATGGAGCCTTTCACAAAAAATATAACTCGTTTTTTTTCTTCTCTGATCTTTTGTCGTTGCATGATGATATCCTCGCAATTTAATGAGACAGATATTAGGGTTTAATAACCACTTGAGGAATTATATGCAGCTCTCATCATCCTCTCTTTTCTCTCCATCTCTTCTGCTCAACAATAAGGTTCGAGGAGCATGTGTTTCTCTTGTGCTTGTTGTGTGTATCTTCTCTCAAGTTTTATTTGTTGAGAAAGAAAAACAAACAGGCGAGTACTTGTGACACAATAGGATGATGCTTGCGGAAATGTGGGTATAATAGAAAGGGTTATATGATGGAAAAGAGAAAGAGAGAGAGAGATGAGCTATCGTTGTTTGTGTTTTATTTTGTGAACGAATAACGTTATTTTGATACTTTGTAAGTGTTTTTGTTTGAGAATACAAAAGGACAAGAGATTGGTTACATTTGATGAGGAAAAATAAAAGAGGTCTTTTTGTTGTTTGGGACGAATTGTTTGGGTTCGAGTGGTAAAGGTTCGAACATGCATTATTGTGAGCGGGAGCTTGTAATATAAATTAATTTTAAACAAAATATTATAGAGTTTTTAATAACGTACTTGCTTGGTAGTTAATTAAATTATTATCATGTTTATATGGGATTAATTGGTTTGGGCATTCTTTATTGAGATGGGTTTATAGAGCATTCATATGTTTGGGAGTGCGTTTCATTTTTTCTGTTGTTTATATGTAAATTCATACGAGTGTGTGTGTCTTCTTCTCCAGCTAACCAGTATTAACTAGCCTGTCACCTGTCATTTTTTTCACCATTTACCTGATTTACAGTTTTCGAAAGTATAGTAGTAACATGTTGCAGATGAGAGGAGGCAAGAGTTTTTTTGTAACTCTCTGAAAAGAGGAAGTATCTAAATCAATTAGAGCCGCGATAAAAGACCCATTTTGCAAGTTTTTTTTTCTTTCGAGGCACAAAAAAACATGCGTTACTACACCGTATTTAACTGAGAGCAAAGTTGTAAATTAGCTCGAGTGTAATTGTTGAAACGCCCGATTAATAGTATTTTTTTTTATTCTCTCAGAGATGCGCTGTTGTTCATGGAGTGTTGATACACACATTAATAATTACGCAGTTTCACTCCTGCTGCCACCACCACCACCACCCATTATGATGCCGTTCTTTGTAAAACACATGCGTTTTTAATTAGCATTCATTTATGTGAACTGTTTAAAAACGCGTCTCTTTTGTTATAATGACCGCTCCGATTCGCCGCACATTAGATTCCTCTTTTTGCAATGATGAAGATCATCATCGTCCTGGAGTGGTGGTGCGGTAAACTACTCAAGTGCGTGTAAATTATTGCATGAGGTTTTAAATCGTCCGTCTCTCTCTGTGTGTGTCTGCTTGCTTTATTATTGTTTGTGGCGTACAGCGTCATGCTTAAAGGTTTTGACAAGAGAGAGCGAGAGAGAGATAAAAAAGGGATGCCGACAGCACATTATGACTTAAGTTATGGGTTAAATTTTTTAATTCGATTCAGTAGTGGCAGTTTGGATGATGTAAAATGCAGAGCATCTTTGTTTGTTTGTGCGATTTCTTCGCGGTGATAATAATCATCATCATCAATTTTCATGATTGTCGGTGGTGATGGTGGTGCGGTTTCATGCCGTTTTCTTTCTCTCGTAAATTTTCTCCGTGTTTATGTGTTTTGTATTGAGACATGTAAGAAAACACTTTAATTTTTAAAATAGAAAAACCAGTTGTGAATTTCGACTTGAAGAAAATGTACGAATGCTAAAAAGCTTATGCAGAGACCCCTCTTCTTTTTAACACGATTATTTATTTCTATTTTATTTCTCTTGCCATTTATACTAATGCCAGGGTATTTTTCACATATCATTTTACTTTTCGCCGAGGTGTAATCGTAATCCGGTTTTTTACTACCCACTACTACTACTACTACTATATTGCCGCTGCTGCTCACTCTCAACCAGGCATGATGATGTAACACGAAAAAAAGTCTAATAAACGCAGCAGCAGCAACAAGAAGAACAGCGGTGTTGGTGATAGTGATGATGATGGTGGCGGCGGCGGATATTATCCAACAAACATGTCGGGTGAGTTTCTGAAAACCATTTTGGTAATTTAGCAAAATGAAAATGAAAAAACGAAAAATAAAACTCTCCGTATAGCTTTGTATGATGATGATGATGATGATTATTATTTTCAGCTACTCCGACTCTATTGTTTGTACACACCAGAGTTATTAGGAAGAAACAGAGTGGCACTCTGGCAGTGAGAAAAGGAAAAAAGGGAAGGTTTATATTTTTTCAGGTGCGGAATTAGCATACCCTACCGTGTTGCTGTTTTCTGATGTGTGGGTTTGTTTGTCAGCAATAGCTACAGCAGCAATAGCAAGCAGCAGCGGTGCTTATTTTACTTTACGTACGTATGTATTTAAAAACCCGAGCACCACCAACCACCAACGCGAACGTTCCTCTTTATTGGCAGATACATGAACGCGGACGTGAAGAAATGATTGATGGGGTGGGTATTTATGCAAACCGACAGTCTTACTGATTGGTTGGTTTTCTTTCTCGCTACCTTGGTCATTTTCTTCTTTTTTATTTTTCATAAAATTTCTCAACTTTTCTGTATTCATGCGTGTACTACAAGCATTCTGGAGAAAAAAAAAATAATTAGTACTACGCACGGCTCTATACAAAGTGTGTATAAATATCTATAATTTCTCTGCTTTTTAATGACGACCATAATAATGATGAGTTTATAGATAAAAAAATAAAAGAGTTAAAATTCCAGAACACTAAGTATCCCTATCTGTATATCTGCTCCTGTGGTTCTTATGTTCTCGTTGCCCACATTTTAATGTATTTTTCCCGGAAAACGCGTTCACGTAATTTGCAACACCCCTTACGACAGAACATATACCCGATCATTAGATTAAATATCGACCCAAGGATCCTCCATAGCGAATAATAGGTATTTTGATGAAAAAAAGTGTAATATAAAGTTTAGAAGAAAAAAATTGCCTGAAAACAACAAATAATGTGCATGCCCACAATCTTCCTGTTTGTTGCCTACCACTACTACTTTTGCTGCTGCTTCTCTCTTTCTCCCTTGGCCTGTCTGCAGATAATGAATAGTGTGTACGGAACATTTAAACCATTTTGTAAAACATCCACCCACCAAACCAATATACCTCCGGTGAAATGATGAAACTAAAGTATCTACCACACTGCTGCTGTTGCGGTAGTAATAAATAATTTTAACGTTACCTCAAGGATCGTTACTGCAACTCTCCACAATCAAAGCCATCTGCACAGCGAATAAACGCGCATACATTCCGATTTTTATACGTTTAAAAATTACGATGTGTTCAACAAAAAGAAAATGTGTCTGGTGTTATTTTTTTTTCAGGGGGTGAGTTGTTGAAAAATAACGTTGAAACGCTGACGGTGACGATGACGGTCAGCACAGCAACATGATGAAGCGTACATATCAAAGTGGAGAAGGAGCAGTGGTTAGTAAGCATGATGATGGGTGAAATGTAGCAGGAGCAGCACAGCAATAAAGATCACCTCAAGGGACGTGTGCATATGGCAGCAGCAGGAGCTGTAGTTGTAGAAATAGTAGAAATAGTAGTAGGGTTTAATATTATATCTGCCGTCAAGAGATGCCCAAGCTATATCGTTTGTTTGCAAGAAGTAGCTCTGGTAATCTGCGACGCCGACGACGGCGATGATGATGAAGAAAATGAGTCAAGTTCTGTTTCAGTATTATTATTTTTATGGGGAATTCGTATTCATGTTTGTCGTGCTTATTACATGGAGTTTTGTTGAAAAAAATGTCCAACTATCTTGATGAGGCATGTAACGTGTGTGTGTGTGTGTGGATTTGTTGAGAAACTTGACGGAATGGTAGTATCGAGAAAAACGTGAACACACGATGTATGTACATTTTTTCGGACGTGAGATGATTTAAAGTATTTTTTTGCGGTTGAATCGTTTTTTTTTCTCTTGTCGATGAATGTATGAGACACAGAGTGCATTTTTATGTACCATCGCGTCGTGTGATATGTAGCGAGGCATTGTGAAACTTAAAAAGTTGGATGGAGGAGCCATTATTTCGATGCGAAAATACTCTCTCTCTCAAAGTGGATAGTATCTTGCTCCGTGTGTGTCTCTTGTTTTGCGAAAAAAAATCTTTACTGTGGAAAAGTGAAATATCGTGTTTACCAGTAAATGGAAGAGTTTTTCACAGGACTTTTTGGGTATGTTGCAACAACTGCTACTTCTACTGCCATTGTCGTTGTTGTTGTGTGATGATGAGAGTGTACACACACGTTGCGAAATAGAGAGTGTCTAGTTGGAATGTGAGGGGATTTTTTTTTCGTTTGGAGTTACCCTCTCGGTTATTTCCCCCAGATTTACAGGGCTGAACGCTAGCTACGCCCAAAGGGTTTTTCCTTTTCTCTTTCTCTCGGAGTGTGTTCCCTTTTCGACTTGGAAAGTACATATTATTCATATTATATTGTGCTCTACGCTTTTTGACGTTATAACGGTGTCCCTACTTGTGTGATATACTGTTTATTGGTGGGAAGAAAACGTTATTACGCTGAGTTACTTCTTCTGTTTAGAGTGAGAGAGAAGCTTTTGTGTGTAGGACGTTTGTTCGGTCTCTATTCTCTCTCCCTGACTCTTTAAATACCTTCGGGGGATATTATTATCCCCGAACAAGAGAATCGACATGTTCGGTAATACTTTCCGTGGAGCGTGGTTGCAGTAGTGGTGGAGGCAGAGAGGGTTTGTTCCAGAGAAATTTATACAACCCGAGACTGTGTGCTCCACTCTCTCTTTATGGAAAGTTGTGTCGAATGCGGAGGTCTTCTCTCTTCCCTGCATTTATGAAATTAAAACAACGATAATATGGGATTCGACAGAAGTGAATAGAATAGAACAATATTATATTCTCGTCAGAGTGTGTAGTCCTCATACATCCCCGTTTTTCTCGTGTATTTTTCTTGGCTAGAGGCATTAATAACGAAAGAGAGGAGAGTGAAAGTAACGCAAAGAAAGAGAGAGAGAGAGTTTTTTTTTCGTCTGTGATAAAAAAAGAGACATGCTGTGTGCACTTTCGCTGTGTGCGCGCTTCTTGTGAACTCTTCTCTGGTTTCCTGTATCTCGTCTGTGTGTGTGTGTATGTGTACCCTCTAGGGAGACTGGTAACGAAAGGCGAGTACATCTCTCTTTCCGAATTATAACCGAGAGGTTCTTCTCGTGAAAGAACGAGCGGGTATATTTATGTGTGTTAGACAGAGAAGGAGACGAGCAGAAGCAAAAAAAGTCCGGCAGCAGTAGACATAGGCCTTAGAGCGTACGTTGCTGCTGGAGTAGTGTGGAAAACTCGAGAAAAAATGCTAGGGTATGAGGGTTTAAACCACGCCAGGAGCAGGAGCCAACAGTAACGGGAACGAATGCCGGGGCTTCCACACACATTCCGTGGTTTCGGGGATAAGGAATGCGAAAATATTAACGTGATAGGGGTTTTCCTGTATGCTGTTCCTGCTGCTACCAACATTTTTATTCTACTTCTACTACTGCTTTGCTGTTCCTGCTGTCGCATGCTGCTGCTTCTGCTGCTGGAGAACAAAATCCGGTAGTGGTGGTGGTGATGCTTTTGTGTGTTTTTTCCCTTTCGTTTCTTTATTTCCCGTGCAAATCTACAGCCCTGAGCAGGAATATACTAACGGGTGGTGGTGGCGGCGGTGTGTGGTGCTGGTGATGATGAGGGAACTATGAGGAGATGAGCTGGCTCTCTGCTTTGTGCATATCGTCTCGAGGAGAAAAGTGCGGCGGGTTATGTTTCAGGACGGTTAGTAGCAGGAGGATATTATACGTAAGCGTATGATCAGTGGAGAAAATTTTTTAAACTGCTTCCAGGCTGGTGGTGGTGCTGTTGTGATTGTTTGGGTTCCTGCTCCACTGCTGCTGCTGTTGCTGCTGGTGGTGGTGGTTCTCTTGCCTTCGATGCAGAGAAAAAACGAATAAATACGCGTCCTTAGTACGTACTTGGTTTCCAGCTACAAAGTGCTTCAGGATTTCTTTTTTAAATAGCCCTCCAGGTGTGTTGCGGTGTTCTCTAACTGTAGATTGGACTTGAGCATACACACTTACAATAATATATTATATGCTTTGTGCTTACAGTGTTTATCGTTGATGGGACTGCTTCTTATTTTTGGCCCGTGCCCACTCTTAAACGTGGGGGTGGTACTCATTCTCTCCTGGAGAATCGTTAATGGGGCCAGGTGATTGGGATTTTTTTACCGAACCAAAATCAGTGAACTTTTTCCCACTTTAAACTTGTATTGAGCACGTGCCACCTGATATCTTATAAAAAAGACGCGTGTGTAGAAAATATGTTCCGACAATGACGATAGAAATTTCTCACATACCAGCAGTCTGGCAATTAAATGGTGCCTGATAATTAAAACGTTTTAAGAAACCCATTCATACAAAAGCACACAAGCGGACACCGACAAGCTTGGCGTAGCTGTACAAATTGGAGGAGAAAAAACTTGACGAAGAAAGAGAACGTGAGCGGGCGCGTGAGTGTGTAAAAAATGCCGTATCATCACCATCACGGTGCTTCAGCGTCAATGTCTGCTGCTGGAGCCTCGCCGAGGTGTTGGCCACATGACATGTCATTTCTTGCTCTTGAGTCGACGGCCGCGGCCGCTGCTTGGCAGGTAAGGATTTTAAGTTTTTATTACGCGCGTATCTTATGTACACAAACTAGTTTTCTTACACGTGGGCACCACGGTCGTGGTCGCCGCGGCGGTGGTGATGAAAACGCGATTGTTTAAGAGATTTCTTCTTTATCGGCGGCTTAACTTACAAAACGTCTTTGGAGAAACGGGTGTAATTCGTTGTGACGTGGTCGTTGGACGGTTCAAAGGTGTCGCGTGTCACGAGGAAGTCGTGTATTTGACGTGTTTATTTGAGCTTTATCGCGTGCTTGACATTGTCGAGTGACATTATCAACTTGTTTTAAACCCTTTTTTTTCTCTTGTCTACACATTGTCGCTTTTTTCCATGTTACACTGAAACGTGTTCAAAGGTTTAGATGTTACGTTCAACGTCGATTCATTATTTTAACCCCCTGATTTATTTTCCAGTTGAGCAATCGGAAAAATTACATAATTCTTTGCGGTGACGTGGGGGCCTTCGAATACCATGTTGTTATTATTGTTCCTTTTGTTTCTTGTCCCTCAAAAACACGCTTTTTGTCCTCTGATGTCACCTGCTGACGGGATAAAATGTAAATGGGTTGTTCCCTCTGTTCCCTGCTTTTGACAAAATACGCAATTGTTTCTAACTTGTTATTCAAACTGCGTGAAACCACCGTGAAAAAAAGACTGAGCCACTTTGTACTCGTTTTTTGTTGTAGATGTGTGGTAGAGTTCCAAAATGCACATCAACTCGCGGGGTCTTTAATATTACGGTCCATTTCGTTTTCAAAATTATTCTGGATGCACAGCCGAGCATATTTCTTTCTCGAGTTCCTTCGCCAGCACGCACAACAGTTGCAGTAGAAATGAAAAAAAGGATTTCACTTTCGATTCTCAGGTTTTCTCATTTTGGATTTATTTTCGGGCGTGTGCGTTGTTTTGAGCGCGTGAAAAATTGGTTTGCGTTAATATGCGCGCGAGTTCGTTCACTTTTAAAAAGATTTATCATCCTAGAGACCCGTCGTGATGCTATTTTAAATACTTTTTATTCTCCTTTTGGGATTAATTGCGGGTGGGTTAAGTGCACAGAAGAGAGAGAGAGAGAGAGAAGTGAAAAGGCGTTTTTTGGGAGATGATCCTCCGTTGGGAGAAGTACTTTCTGTCTGTCTGTATACTCAGTATCCAGTATTTTTATACGCACACGTTACAGTGTAATAAATAAATGGAGTGTGTGTGTGTACTCTTCTGGTAGTAACGATTTTCTCCTTTTTTGGTTTTCCACCCAACACTCGAGTCAATTAAAATTAGTTCTGCACTCGATTTCATCTGTCACAACAGTAGCGGTTTGCCGTTTGCCTTTGTGCGTACTGTCGCGTCTGTTTTTATTTGTTGGGGGAAGAGCAAATAAAATGGAGATGTGTGACGACGATGATGACGATGTACTATGGCTGAGTTCATTTCGGTTTTTTCCTTACTTCGTCTTCTTCTCGGGAAACTGCGTTTTTATTAAGAGTCGCTTTGCTCTTGTGTGTGTGTGTGTTTTGTTTGAGGGGGAGATGAGATGAGAGAAAATATGGAAAGCGGAAGAAACGATCGATACGTTTTACATTTGGCTTGTTTGGAGATGAGAGAGAAAAAAGGGTAAGGAGTACACACTCACACGTCGAGATGAAGAGGAGGAGAACACGGAAGAGAAACTCAATTTTGATTCTTGGATGTTTGGCTTTTTACTCAAATATTATATGAGATTTTCCTTGAGTGAGAGAGTATGCATGTTTTGAGAAACGGGATCGCGCGAGAGAGGTAACGCGTGTATCTGGAAGTGCTGCTTTCAAGATGTGGATCTTTCAAGTGTGCGTTGTGGAGAGCTTGCGTAATCTTTTTCACACGGGGTTGTAGTAAAGCAGTGGTAGCACAGGCCATTTCACGGTCAAGTTAATTTACTTTTCAGGGGATTTTTATGTAGTTGGTGGGGAACGTGGCGGAATGTTTTTCTACTCGAGAGGTTAAATTATTGTGTGTGAGGGCTTTTCTCTGAGAGTGTACTGTACACTGATTTTTTTATGCCCTTTTGACTTTATATTTTCTGGTGTGTGGATGTTCGCTGGAGTGGGTATGACATTGGTCAAGTTGGGGACAAGAGGCGCAATAAGTTGCCGTATAAATATTGCGTCTTTTTTGGGGGAGTCAATGGCGATGAATTTTTGTGGTATAGTTGACAATTTTTTTAATGCGTGGGGTTTGGTTATCTTACGACACGTGTGGGTTTGCGGGTTTTATTATTCCAGACCGTTTAATAAACATGAAATGTTATTACTACACGACTCCAACTTACTTTTAAATGTAGCTCGATTGGTTTCGCTGTAATCATGATGAGCATAATTTTTCTCCCCAAATCACTGACGTACGCAACGTTTTATGATGAACTTATCTGTCAATTTTAATCCCCACTCTCAAGTCTCTCACAGCACACCAGTTTATTATCTGAATGCTGAGTTCATCAAAAAAGGAAATCCGTTCGATCAGTTTAGATGTTATAACCTCCCTACGGAACAGCATGATATGATATTATGCACTATATGCACTCCCCCACTTAACTTGGCTTGTGCGTTACTTAAAAAGTTTGTGTGTGTGGATTCTCTATATATGTTTCTCCATTATGCACGCATCAGCATCTCCGGAACGATTAAAACCGCATCTATCACAGCAGTTTCAATAGATTTGACACGCTATCATTATCTTCATTATTTGGTGATGATGGGACGGTGGTGGAGGAGAATGAAGACGACGACTTGGGAATTGTTGCGGGCTTTTTTGCTGTAACGTAGAATAAGTGACAGGACAAAAATGTTTGCGGATGGGCTTTCGTTTTTTTATTGTTATTAAATGGAATGCAAATTGGTTCAGGGATGCTACGTATCATAAATCGATATCGAAAAGTAACATGATGGGGATGATGATGATGAGATTGGTGTGTGTTTGTATATCGTGAAATAGGGAGAGATGTTTGTGCCCACGTTATATATACTTTTTTATTCATTCCCTGACAAATTGTAGGTTTTTACTAATTTAACGTTTAATGATACTTCTTTCTTTTATTGTGTGAATGATAATTATAGGGATTTCAGGGATTGGTTCTTGTTGATTGATACGTCATTTATACGTTTGCAGACGGAAGATTGTTATGTGCTCTTTTAAAATGTATATATATTTTCGGTTTTTTTCCCGTATCATCTGGCGTTTTTTGCTTGGTTAGTTATAAGGAAGAAATAAATATGTGTGGGTTTTTCTCGTGGTTTTTTTCCCTTCTCGATTGCATAACACACACAAGTTATTATTTTTCTTGTCGAGTTGAAATTCGTGTGTTTCGGTGTAAATCGTGTGTAAATTGGCTCAATTGATTATTTTTTGACGAATTCGAGTGTTTTGTTGAAATAATGATATGGCATGGTTTAAAAAAAGGAACGAAAAGAAATTTTTATAGAGAGAGAGAGAGAGAAAAAGGGAAAGTGAAGAAGATATTATTACTATGCGGTGGGTTTTCTTTTGGGATGGTTGGCAGCTGGTAGGGTTTTTTCTCTCGTTTTTTTACACTCACATACATATAATACGATCGATAGTAGGTAGGCAGGTCGGAGTTGGTCGTTGTCTTCGTGAGAAAAAAGGAACGAGAATGGTAAGTGGAGAGTGGTTGCTTGTGTGTGTGGTTGTCTCGGGTCGCCCCGGATGAGCTCCACTTCTACGGATGATATACACAGACCTTTTTTGGGGGTTGTGTCTTCGTGTTTAAAGATGCGGCATTTTATTTCTCGGGGAAGACGTGTCGTTGTCGCCGTCGTCATTTTGTATGCTTGCCGGTCAGGTAATAATAAATGACGTTCTCTCGGATCCCGTTCTCTTGCTTGAATCGCTTATTGTTCATTTGTCAACGAGAGATGTGTACAGCGAGAGAGATTTATGTTTTTTCTCGTAATACCGTTCTGAATAACACCATGTGACGTGATGACCCAATCCGACAGAAAGGAGTGAGTACGTTTATATACAAAAGTACACACAGGGTATAGTAAGTTGTCACTGTCATATCACAGTGGTTGTTTGCCAGAAGCGGTTTTTACGATTTTTTTTTTTCGAGTTTGCCAGCTTGTACGGATAATATAGGTTTTGGATTTTTTTTTCATGTCACACCGTTTTGTTACGTGCATCATCATCGTCGTAGTAAGTAGACGGCTAGGGATGATGACAAAAATGTATATAGAAGTTTAAGCCATTGTGCTCACATAACAGGAGAATCGCTGTGAATGGTTTTTTTACGGAAGGTTTTTTTTTTGGTGGGGGAGAGAGATATACATTTGGTGTACCGTTTCGTTGACATAAACGCTTGCATGAACGTATTTGTGGAATGGATTATAATTTTTTTCTTCTTTTCCGGTAGTAAAAAAGTATTAGTTTATTGCTCTTGACTCTTTGTATGCGGCTAAAGATATATGTTAAGAATTTTTTGGATCCTGTGTGATGTGTGTGACAACAAGTGATGATGTGCACGATATACACTGCCATGTACGACAATTTGGGGGATTGGGATATGTGACTGGGAACATTATTGCTTGTCGTGTATATTTACTATATATACGTGTGTGTACGGGACATTTAAATTAGATGGTCTATCGCAGTAATAGCTTGCATGTGGATTTTTTCCCTTTATCATCCTTTACCTGGTTTATACCCTTCAGGGTAAATTATGAATGATATATTTTTTTCGTGAGGAATGATTGAGATTGAGAGTCGTGCGGTAGCGTTTGTTTGAATGGAAGAACAAAAATGTCGACGTATCATATATTCGTGTAATATTGTTCGTATTTGTCATGGCTTGTATTGCGTTCATTTTTTGGTCATTTTTTTTTGGAGAATGAATGTTTTCCACAGGAAAAAGAGAATCAGGGAATAAAAGTATGGAGAGGTAGTGTTTGTTTGGGTTGACCACCTACGATGGGGTGAGATTGATACTGTAAACAATCCAGTTTTTTTGTGTGTTGTGATGGTGGAGAGGGAAATTACTAATATTGGGATGTCAAATATTTTGAGATGTCATTAGTATTTGATTTTATGCAGAAAAGTATATATGAGCTGCTGCTGCAGATGCTCTGGTTTTTTGGGACAGAAACAGGTTGGATGCTAGTTTTTTTGGGAGTATTTTGTTCGTTCGTTTAAGAAACTGTCGCCAGTTGGCCGATCTAAGCAGATTTGTATCGTGTTTACTTGGGCGATTTATTTTTACCGTCACATCTGGTTTCGGGTTGGTTTTTTTCTCAATGAAAAAGGAGTACTTTTAAAGGACTCGTCTGGATTTCTATTGATGTATCTTGTACAATAATACACAGCTTGAAGTATCCCAAAACATATTTTTGATTTGTTTTACGTTTCTCTTCTCTCTCTCGCAATGTAGCAGATTTATTTCCTGTATGCTTTGCAATAAGTCCATAAATTGCATACAAACACACA
>JAHZNB010002805.1:0-50438 GCA_027744295.1 Callyntrura guangdongensis | reverse complement strand
GTGGTAGATGATTTGATCAAAGCACAACTGTGGTTAGCTAATCTAAATCCGGGAATTCCTAGTTGAATTGGGTAAGACGTTTACATCATTTGACAAAATTTTGATCGGATTGTTAGAAAACAGATAAACTATTACAAAGAAACTCAGTCAGTTGATATGCTTATATTGCAAAAAAGACACCTGTACAAATTATTTGAGGATCAGCCTATTGTGTAATTTTTTACATCTTAAATCACAAGAAGGTGTATTGAAATTGCGTAGTTCAACTCATGCGAGCAATTGATAACAGACATTGGTTGGCAAACTAAACCAGATTTTGAAATTGTGAAGTAATAATGAGGACATGTTGCTGTGATCAGTCGTCTGGAAGGAAAACAGACAAGCATATCATGTTGGAAATGTGAAGTGAACCTTAATAAGCCTACTTTTTCCCAGACTTTATTTTGAAACTAACTGAAAAATCCTTTGTACTCCCCTAGCGTCTAAATCTCAGTTGAGCTAAAGAAGGAGGCACCCAGTCAAAAAAGTATTACGGTGGTAGAGTGCAGTTGTGCAATAGGGGCAACAAGACAAGGATGAGAAAAGGAGCGAATGAATGAACGAATGAATGAGCAAACCGATTGCTTTCTTTTTGTTGTTTCCTCTCCCCCTCTCAAATACATACTCTCTGTCAGCTAGTTTTTCTGATTGTAAGTTGTTCTTTTGAACAAAATATGTATGTGTGAGTGTGTGCAAGAGTGTGTATGTCCTGATGTCGAACTTTTTTCTTTGTATACATTTGACATATTTTGAGAACAGACATATAGTACACTAGTTAACCCGAGGTAAATGTGACGTACAAATGAACTTTAGTATTATGATAAGTAGACACATAAGTTTTGTGAATCCAATAAAAAAAATATACACGAGCTACCAAAATAATATAAGGATTTTTCAACAAAAGAAAGGGGTTTAGTTTTAATAATAATGTTAATAAGGAGACGAAGATTTGCTGATATAAAAATATATATATATTTTAGTTGTAACAAACACGCCGCCACTATTTCTGTTTTTCTTGTGTTGGTTGTGATGATACTTTCGGGATAATGCTGGAACCTGAACAAACTCCTGTCCTTTCACGCCATGATTTATTGAATCGTTGGAAGAACGATCAGATGCGACCTTTCGACACGGAAAAACCAAGCAGGATCGTATAAACAAGTTTATGTTGGCTTTTCCGAGAATTGTACTGGTAGCGGGGGCATCTCAAGGAACAGAGAGAATGGGGACCACCAATCTTTCTACTACTGGCAACGAGGTAAAAAGGAAAATAAAACTATTATTTTCTGGTAGCATTTTAACAATTTATCGTGGCCACAGAATGAAACTAGTTTTTGTACATCACCGCCATCACATCATCATGATAATCATTTTTAAACCAAATCCTTTTCCTACTCAACAAAATGAAGACAGACAACCGAGCCAGCGCAATACAACCAACCATGGAAAAAGGAAATTGATAAAATTCTTAATTCTGAAGACAGGAAGGAAGGTTATATTTTTCGGATATAAAATGTTCATCATTATTTCCTTCATCAACAACAAAAACAGCAAAACTGTTACAGAACTTTTGGGATTTTCTTAAGGGATAAAGATACATACGTTTGCATTTTTATATAAAAACGTCTACTAAAACAGGCGGATCCTTTCCAGGAGCAAAACAATTTACAACTTTGTCGAATCGTTCCTCATTCTTTTTTTCATAATTTTTCTCTTGCTAAAAATGCGATGAAAAAAGGAAAAAAAAAAACAAGCAAAAAAGTTTATTTCTATTGGAAAACAATCCAAAATGGAAAGTCACAGGGAAAGAGGAAGAGAGGAGACGGAAAGAGAGCGAGGAAGAAGACAACCTGTGAAAAACAGGAGAAAAAATTGATGGTTTATACGTTAGTTTTTTTTGTCGTCAGGTCATTTTTGTGAAAAGGAAGAAGGAGAAGAAAAAACAGAATTTGGGCTCAAATTTGAGTTGATTTTTTGTGTACGTATACACAGTCAAGGTAAAAAGTATGATTGTACCAATTCCCCAGCTGCAAAAAGTAATGATTTTGACTTTTTTTCTCCTTACGAAAAAAATGACTATCTCTTGATCATAGGGTGAAGACTCCCAATATTTCAAAATTGAATGCAGGATTGGGAACCATTTTCTCGAAACTGTAGCAAAAGAAGCAAAACGAGTGTTCCACCATTTCCCTCCTATTTCTCCCCGTGCGTCAGCATCCACGCAGTTCTTTTTCTTTTCCTGGGAAAACGATTTCTTATGAAGAAAAAAGCTGTACAAAGGAATACGACAAGGTAATATGAAAAGGGGAAAAGGAATAAAGTAAGCATTTCCCGTATCTCAACCAATTCACCACAGTTTGGGAGCCATGAGGAGTATGATAGTACTATAGTGCTAAGCGAACACACAGACACAGAACAAACAGATAAGTCCCAGTCTTTCGTACAATAGTTACTTATAACCTATAACAAGACACGGCATAATCCACATTCAATCCCTCAACCCTCGCAAAGAACGACTTTAAATTCTTTTTCCCCCTCTGCTATTACAAATCTATGAAGTTGTGCTTCACACTTGATTCTGCAAAAAAAGTACAAAGAAATCGTACAAGCGGAAATATATAATTTTCTCTGTCTCCACCCCATCTCTCCTGCTCTGCATTTTATTCTTGCCAATCTTCAAGTAAAGCCAGTGTCTTGCTCTCAAAATGTCTTACTTTTGTATTAGAATAAAAACAGAGAAAATTCTTTGCCTCCTCCAAAAATTTGCTCCGAGTGAAACGTGCTACGCTTAAAAGAAGTGAACCAAGTTTAGGGAAGTAACGAAAATAGCGAAATGCAAACTGTTAGTAGATTTACTCAAAGGTATGAAATGTGTTGGTTGTGTACGCGAACGAGCAGAAAGAATTTTTTTTGCAGATAGAACATCTAACAAAAGTAGTAATGGAGATATCATTCTAGCAATGATATTTTTCGTAGGCTTTAGGACTTTTTGACAGCGAACGACAATACAGTCTATCTGCATCATCAGTTTTTTTTGTTCACCCTGAACCCGTTTATTCGCTGCTTTGTTGTTTGTTGTTTGAAACAAAGTGGTGTTCCAATCGGAATCGTATAAACGGTTCGATAAAGTTGTAATATGTGTCCCAGTATACATGAATATGCGGGAAGCTGCAATGCGAACCAAATATAAAAACGTAAATGTAGATACAACACAAAATCCGGATTTTCACGTTTTCATTTCCCCTCAATTTTTACTTTCTCTTTTTTGATTGTACTCTCTCGGCTCACCTCCTTTTATCCTTTGTTGCTTCAGGCTGTTCCACCGCACATATTTGTACAAATAATAGCAAGTATGCACAAAGTTGAGGATATATAAATGTATAATAGTACGTATTCTACGTATGTTCTTTCGATGCCAGGAAAAAAAATTACTATTGAATGAAAATACAAATTTTCAGCCAATACCGAAAGTGCGCAATCAAACACAAACGAGCTTTCCTTTCTTTTTTTGCTATCCAAAAAGAAGACATATTAACATTTTAGGAAACAAAGAAGCGATCGTATTACTTGTGCAAAGCTTTTATTAGGTAGCAATGTTTATAAAGGGATATGACCCTTTATTTTTTTCACCCCGTGCAGCATGCAAGCCAGGGACTAAGATGAAAAAACAATCGTGCCGTATAATGCATTATTGCCTCGCGCCTCACCTTCACTCTTCTTTCCAAAACATGATATTAAAAAAAGTTGAAACGGAGAAAAAAAAACCACAAGGGAAAGTAATATCTCAAGTAGAGTAAACATTCAACACATTTTGTTATTGTCTCCTCTGGATTCCTTAATTCCGAACCAGTGAGCCGGCATAATCCGAGCATACATACTTTGCAAAAGCATTTACATTACCACTACACCACATAATGCTCGTTGATATATATTTGAACTTGTTTCCCCAGAAAGTTTTTCCCACTTTCTAGAAAGAGCACCGTATTTTGTATATTGTGTTACCAATAATCATACTGGATTCAGTGAACAGAATACTTGGGAATAATAAACGGGACAGAGTTCAACCCTACGATAATATTTTATCCCCACAAAAATTAATACCCAGCAAAGGGCCACGTTGCCCCCTTCCGATTCTTTATGAATGATCCATTTATTGTCTATACCTATGTATATATGTAAATAACTATGAGACAATCATCCCAACGAGCGAGCAATCTTGAGTTATTGCTTAAATCGACGCGAGTGTAGGCGTACATCTTGTACTTGTACAGATTACGGATTGTTAAAAGACATTAGGATAACTTTCAGTTTGCGGGGTATAAAGCAACCACTACTATCCAGTCCTGATACACGGTATATACACACACGTACGTTTAAAACAACCTCTAAAGGTGTTTTGAGAAATGATATTAGGATTTCATTGAAACTGGGATTAGTTCCCAAGAAAACCATGGTTGAGCACGTTTCCAAGGTATTATATTTACGATAGGACAACGATAAAGTATTCCGCCAGCATAAAACCGATGCCGGCTACTTAAAAACTTACTTCCCGTTACAAATGTAGCGCATAGGATCGTAGTGCACATCACGAACATGAATTTGACTATCATAATTTTCCATCTTGTTATTATAAAGATGTATTATAGCTGGGCATAGTGGGAATCGATTGAGAAGATGTTAGGATAATATGTAATTACCATTATAACTCCTTTCCGACCAACAAAATGAAACGGAAGCATTAATATATGACTTTGTGTATGTCTCGGCAACGAGAGTTGACTTTTTTCCCTCTCTCTCTCGTTTTTTTGCACGGACTCGAACCCATATTTCATTGATGATGTCCTCGAATTTCAGTAATTCCTGCTGGTTTATGTAGGAACCGAGTTGTGTGTTTGGCCCATATATACTGTCTCAGACAGCAAGTAGCTTCTCAGAATAAAAGCAAGTTGAAATATTTGACGTTTCATTATATGCACACAGGGACACACTCTCCTTCTCTAATATGCATTCAGGTGGTACACAAACAGACAGTTATGTTCTTCCCTTTGCTACTACTGCTGCTGCCTTTCATCTTTTGATGTCGGGTGTGTATCCACGTAACAAAGTAACTTATATGTTTATATAAGCCAGTAAGCAGTTCGTTATGTGAATGATCCAAATCGCAAAGACATTCTGGGTTATAAAGGAATCTTTTTTTCCAGTAAACGTACATAGCAGCGGTTGTAATACTGCTAGTTGTGCAACTATTCAGCGCCAGGAGCTGTGGCAAAATAGAAGGAACTAGATGAACGGTACAAAAAAGGACAGAGGCGGAAAGGAAATCATTGAATAACGAGGAAATCGGGTCACAGATCATCCCGGAAGATAATCTGAATGGTGAATCTTTTATGAGAAAGTTAAACTTTTAGTCGTTTTTTTTTTGCATTCCATCCTTCTCCGCCTCTCATGTTGTTTTATTCCCGTATTCTCTTCACATATACTATATTATGGAAGGCCATATTTCACATAAAATTTCGAGAACGCAACTAGGCTAACTAGAACGATTTCATATTATCATTAAATGCGTGTCTATTTCCTCCCATTAATATCCCAGGCCTAGTTCAAATTTTCAAAGGAGGAAAAGTGGGAGAAAGGAGACAGGGAAGGAGCAAGATAAAAATAAAAGAAACTGGATTACAGGCAGCATTAAAGGGAACCGTGTACATATAAAATGAATAAAGCATAAAGTTGCTTGCATAAAGTAGCGACGGAAAGAAAAATGATGATATAAAAACACTTAAAAGCTTTAGAATAGTAAGCATTATTCTTTTCTCCCTCTTTCTCTTCATTGTGTCTCCTTCATGCTCAACTTCTGCCGTATTCCTCGGTACTTTACATAAGATAAAAAAAAGGCCCGGCTTCAGTGCGAACATGTAGCACACACACGTCGTCTGTTTATATGACATGTTATATACCAAGTACGTAATTCTGGTAAGGCATGATTGATAAAATGCTTTCAATACACAAAAAAGGAGGTAACGTGGACGACTTGATATGATATGCTACCAATGAGGACGACGATGATGATGGTGATCATCTTTTTTTTCATGCATTGTAAAAATTTCCTATCTCTCCCCCTCCCTCCCCCTCTCTAGGAAAAATGTCTCTTCTTCAAAAAATGGAATCCTATTTTCGCAAAAAAAGCTGATGGGAATGACGATAAAGGAGCGATAAAAAGGAAATGTACAATTTTTCATGGTTACTCTATTCTCCTGCCTGCACGTGCACCGATATATATACGGTTTTATTTTATTCGGCTGGTTTCATGGTTCCTGATAAGAGCCCGTTACATTTACAACGATTCATTCTACAATAGCCATCATGTAGTATAGAATGTTCTCATGAACAAAAATCCTCCCATAAACGCAAGTACACCACCGGAGAGGTCTTATCAGCAGCAGCTACGAAAAACATATGAGTGCATTCAAGGCATTCATATATCTTTTTCGTGGAATAAAAATGCGCTTCCGATCGTTACGTTACTGCATTACGTTCTCCCTCTCTGTTTCGGCTTTCTTTGAAAATACTGCAACACCACCGGCAGGAACAACAAGGACGCATATAACATTGAACATGATGCATTTTGTCAGCCCGTTGCGTGTTGTGCAAGCAAATAAACATGGTTTTGTACTGTAGCAACAACAGAAATAAATTTAGATGTGTTTGCTCGATGGTGGTAGCTTTTACAACCGCCACCGTTGGAGGGGTAAATTTATGTTGCTGTTGCTACTAAAGTTCACGGGAATATCGTACTGGCCCGACACACGCTGCTAGTTTTTAAGAGACACAACAAAACAACTCATTCTACTTCCGTTTCCAATATCTCGTGTTCTTTCAGCTTTCCCCATCAACCTTTAGCAAATTTACTGAAAGAAAAAAGTTTCCTAGTCGAGAAAAAATGAAACCGTGTGTCTATGAGAGAGGGAGAGCAAATATGAAAAGTAAGTGCAGCTGTTCGGTTAGTGCAAAGTAATTCGTGGTGCGTGGTGTGATACCCTGCTTGTTTAAAACGAATCTTTCCAAATCTTTTGTACACTGTCATTGTGCATCACTCCACAGTTATGTCATCATTATGAGGGTTTTTAGAATCTGCAGTACGATAAGTATACAAATGCACACACACATATATACATAAAAGTAGGGGGAAAATACGACAAGACCACGTCCTATTACAATGTTTCGTCCCTTTCCATCTAAATTCTCATCTTTGTACTCATCCAAGCTTTGCAAATTTCATTTTTCCAATTCATTAATTTTGTCACCCGGCCACTTGTGTTACTATTACCACTGCTGCAACCAACGCAACGACGACGAGTGCTCCTTTTCTTCTCGCACCATCTCTCGCACTCCCATAATCATCTCGGGACGGAGTACGTAAAGTGGAAAACGTGGAGTTCCGATCATTTTTATTTTATTATTGTTTTGTGCAAGTGCCACTGTACGTGACAATAAAGGTAACACAACATACATAACAAAGTTCGGACATATATACGTAAAGTGGAAAACGTGGAGTTCCGATCATTTTTATTTTATTATTGTTTTGTGCAAGTGCCACTGTACGTGACAATAAAGGTAACACAACATACATAACAAAGTTCGGACGTTTACATCTAAAGCACGAGCACGACTGAATTTACGCTCGTCAAATTCTTCCGTAGCATTATTTATTCTGTTTCTCCTTTCTAACCCGTGTATTGCTGCTCGAGCAATAGGGATGTTACGGTTGATTTTCATTGGGCGCAAGTATAAAAGAAATTTTTCCAACATTTTCGTTGATTTTACAAAGCAAAAAAATCTCACCATGCAATATATTTACTGATATAAATGAAAAAAGACAAAAACAATTGCAACCAAAAAAGAATGTACGAGAAAAAGGTCCAGAGACTTCGAGAGGGTTCATTTATAACAACAACTGAATTGAAAATGGTGCCAATGAAATGCCAGTGGTCATCTTGATCAAGCACTCACTATCATCATGGGATCGTCATTGTGATGTATCCATCTACTTAAAGCTGAATAAAACAGTCTAGTACTGGTGTGTGGCCAGTACGTAAATTGAACGATCCTCAGTTTTCACCGTTGCTCCACCACTACTATCACTACGCCTCATTTGCCCTTTACTTTTGCTTGAGTACAGCCACACGGAGACCCAAAAAGAAGAAGCGTGAAGCACCATGCATGCCTACACATGTTGCCCCTCATAATTTTTTTTGGGCTAAGGGAGTAGCAAATACGACGGCCATGCTACGATATTATCACCAGCTTACTTTTAAAGTTTCGCTATTTGTTCACGTCCTCGAGACGCATCCGAGTCACCAGTTTTCAGCTTACACTTTTAGACAAACAAACCTAAATACAAATTTCTGGACAGATACAAAACCATATACTAAATTTGAGAAAATAGATTGCTACCAAGCGTAAAGTAACCCGTTTCCGGAAATATTTTTGTACCTCCAAAACAATAACAATAACGAGACAAAAGGGCACACGGTGTCCTTGTCGTGTAAGTAATCGAAAAAACATGACTCCACAATAGCTCCTCTACAGACACCATTAATACTGCTGAGCTCACAACACATGTACCATAAAATATGTACACACTTAATTTCATAGACAACTACGGTATAGAAAGTTGATAGCTTCACAATTGTGACAACACTGGAAGCACTCTCAGAATGTTGTAGTTTCGGAAATAGTAAACTGTTTCTCTACAAGAAACCGACATTTACAGTTTACTAGTTTTGCCACATAGCGCAGCATCTTTTGACCTCTTCTTGATACCGTCGTGTGGTATAGAGAGAAAGTACTAGTATCAAAACTCTGCTTGTTGGACTACACAACATTATTACAAAAAGAGGATCATCAACAAGGTTCTGCTGCTGCTTCTGGCACAATCCCATGCAATGATAACTCTATCAAAAAACGAAAAGTCACTTTCTCATTCCGTTGAAATATATCTTGAGTGCAGTCATGGTGAACGGGATTCCATTTTACACACAAACTACTACAGATACTCCATGGCCAGAGCAACACAGAAAAAGAGGGGGGGGGAGTAGAGAAAGATTTGGGGTATCAGACAACCACAAGAGGCACAGAAGAGGAGAGAGACCTTTTGGCTTTAATACAGGTCGAAAGGGACTATATTTTGGCCTGACTGGTGGCATGGCAGTACTCTCGCTTGAACCGACCTTACTATTTGGTGCTTTGGTTGAAAGATTTCCTGGAACATGAAACTCTCCTTCACAAACACTCACATCACATCTGATGTTCCCTTTACTTGCTGTGAAAATGTGCACATGTGATCGTCATAGACACATCAGCAGATGGGTCGTCCGTTTTCTCTAGTGATGCTCACAGCGAAAGGGAGGAAGAGTTACAGATGCTCCTAATACTAATAATAATAACAACAACAGGAATGATAATAATGGCAAAATAACTAACAATGAAAAAGGACTTGGTGGGAGAGGTCCAAAAATTACCTCCATATTCTTATACACAGAGAAGTGAGTCGGCATCAACGATAAAAACTGCAGAAGGGGGAATCACCCTAAAATTGGGTGCCCTGCTTACATGCCCAGGTCATAACCATTTGTTAAAACTGCCTTGTAAAGAGAGAACGACCTGAAGCATAAAATAGCAATGAAGGTTTGCCATTTATTGGTTATCCCCGGCTAGTGTCTTGTTGTCCTGTTACCGTCGACGTTGTTTATAAATATTTACAGGAGGTGGAGAAATTCAATTTATTTATAGTAATATATTAATACAGAGAAACTGTGCAAAGTATATGGTAGGCACGTTAAAACTTCAACCCTGCCAAAGCCATACTCTTCCGCGTTTCGTGTCATTCGGGTATTCCCATTCCCATACAGTTTAAAACATTCAAGCAGAAAAGAAAAAGTCCTGTTTACAGCAATGTAGGTCAAGTCCAAAATTTATTTAATATGGATCAGTGAACACGGCAGTTGCTTTTCAAATTGTTCCCCGAATAACATATACGTATTCCATGAGCACGTATAAAAATTACAAAGTGCGTAAAAAATACGACGTGAGTGCCGTACTTGTAGCCAACCTCTTCCACCTACACAGTTGACAGAGGGGCACTTGTTTTGTGTGTCGTGTCCGTGTGTGTGTGACGGAGAAATACGTATATACGTTGTCACGGTGGAGAAGGCCAAAAATATGCGGACTTATGCGAACCACATATCTTCGCATCTTTTAATGGTGAAAAATAATCTGATTTGAAGTCAAGTTCTCTCGAGTTCTGCTCCGATTCCAGAACTATTGTTATAGTGATCGGGTCACACAAAGTGTGTTCCACGCGTACGACAAGAGCACAAGCGTATGTTTTGAGCGTCTAGTGTTTATATGGAAAGGAATGCAATCACCGATATTCAATGGGTTTTCTCAGTGGCACACATGCGATGGCGAATGCATTGTGCCTCTGCTGCCCTTTCACGTTCACAGAGTTAATGCTTTCTGTCAGACAATCAATTATATTGCACTTGGATGCTTTTGGCATGCCAGGAAAAGACCACAGCCAGTCCTCCCAAAAGTCCCACTACACTGGTACATAGACTCCGAGGGCAGGAACATCAGTTCCAATGATAGTAGTAATGATAAGACCTTTGGCAGCCCTGAATCCAAAAAAAAATGTGATCTCTATTTTCGAAAAAAAACGTGTATTTATTGTAATATCACATCCATCTTTGACCTTTCCAGGCGGGAAAATGCTTGAATGGAAAGTGAAATAAAATTAAGCAGACGTTTACTATACACTTTACTTCTTTATTTTGTTTCGGTTACACCGAAAAAGGAAAGGCGTGTATAGAGAGGAAGACACATCAGGATACATCATCAAATCGCAATTCTATTATTCTAGACCCGCATTTATTTATGGGCATCTCGACCCTTTTCGAGTTCTTTTTTAGCATTCTAAAACATCCGAAATACCATTACTTAGCTCGTCCTTTTCCTCCTCCACATCCTTCTCAACTCTCTTGGCCTGCCTTCATAAACCATTAATTTTACGAAGAGCATTCTCAAAAGGGCACTCATCAATACACAGTTGCATTTTCCTGAGGCGATCGTACGGAATAACAGGGGCGCTATAAATTTGTAATGACTTTCCTCTCTCGCCCTTCTTCCTCAAAACGAGCTTCCTTCCTTCAACAATAAGAACAACAACAACCTTACACACATGTACTACCTACAAGCAAAGCTATATAGTAAAATTATAGTAGTAAACATTACGAAATTATTCTGTCAACGTCTACTGCTATTCACTTGCTTGCAGAATTGATTACCACAAGACAGAAGAGGGTTGCTACTTGTTACTACATCCCTGCATCAGCTTTCAATGCGACAAGCCATTAAGCTACTGCAGTCTACATTGTATGTGCATTGTCCCAAAAAAATTAAGTCAACCAAGCGGCATCATTACCACTGCACTGGAATACATTTTGTATTGAAGCAAGAGCTATTATTACAGGCAAAATATGTTGGGCATGACCTAACATGTATGTCTGTACATTCGGGTATGTTTGTCGGGTCGTCGCACACAGAAAAAGAGAACAAGTGTACCAGAGGAAAACGGGAGCAGATAGAAACAGTGCTGTAATGGCGGGGATGATGATTATGTAATCATGTTTGGATCGCTTTGGATCGAGGCAAGAGGGAAAAAGTGGGATAAAGAGTGTAAGCTTCTTTTGACGACGATAATGCCCAATATGTGATTCCATCAGACACTTAATAAATTCTCATGATACAACGTTATCAGTCGACAAGCCCAGTTGGGTATGTAGCAGTTGAAGTTCACTTGAGTATAATCCTCCAACTCTCTTGATAATGCATACAAAAAAATAAACAAACATAAATTACGTAGCGAAAAAGGCCGGGGTTGTTTTTTGTGTGGGTTTCCCGACTGTTGATGCTACTACACTGCTCCCGTTGTTGCACCCTCAAGATTGAGTAAGGATGTCTGAGGAAATGAGTAAAAAACTGCATTTTCTCTTGGCAGCTAAATGATACTATTGGTTGGTAGTGTATAAACCGTTTGTTATGTAGCATTTGGCTGTCAATGTCAAGAATAAATATATAAGGTCAAAATATGGCCCTCTGAGACCATGGTACAAGTGCACGAGAAGGAAATCTTGTTGACTTTTACTGAAACTAGCTGTCTAGTGGTATTAAAGTAGTGGCCAGGGTAAAGCTAAATGTATTGGATGAGAAGGCTGCCAGAATGCAGTTAGCATTTTTTTAAAAAAACAGAGAAGAAAAGGACCTACTGTACATAAATGGAGCAGGCGGGCGAGTGGTAGAGTTAAAAAAGAAAATAAGAAGGATATTTGGGAAAGGAGAGCAGTTACTAGCAATCTTAGACCATTAACACGACTCTCAGGGGTGCCATTCCTAAATTCCAAGCTGGAAGCAATTTTTATACGCATACGTATCATCTTTTCTACTACTACCACAACTACTGCTACTGTTGATGATGTACCGAGGCAGCAAGAATGTGTACATTTGTGTGTGTGTGAGTGCCAGTGAAAGGAAATATTTAATCTCTGCAAAACCTATTGCTGGAAACATATACATACACAAGAACACACACATAAATGCTTATATTCCTGTATTCTATCAAAGGACTATAGGGCCTGTCTGTATAATCCCTGTTAAAGCCTTCCTTCTCTTTTTACGTGCACATTGATATATTATCTTGCTCTTTAAAAAATGAACTGGCTCTCTCGCAAGTCAAAAAAATGTTTGGTTTGCCCACTGACTGTTTATATTTTTTGAGGAAGCTACAACATGCCGTTCTTAACGAATGGGAGCAACACATGCACCGTGCCTCTTTCTTTATCTCCCAAGACGGGAAAGTTTGGAAGGTGCCAAGTAAAGTAAACACGGCAGTAAAGGGGCCATTCCACACGCACATAAGAAATCATAAAATTATATTTCGATTTACCTCCGTCCACCATAACGCCTTCAAAGTTCAAAGTATGAAGCCACAACGTGCTGGCTCCTTTCAGAGGAACGACAGGCATGATCCTACTTTCACAGTGCACTGAATTTGAAACTTTTATAACACGATGGAACATGAACTGGCAAGAATATAAAACGGTTTTTAAGGTCCGGGAATAGCAGTCAAACAGACATTATATAGTATTTACAACGAAATGACTACGAATTTGCCCAGTGTGCTCTGGTCGCCTTGTACAGAAGTACAAGTGGTAGAAGTTGTAGTAGTTCCAACAGTTTCACAAGAGTGGAATCGTCTAGGCTACATTTCATACGACTATATGGTCATTTTTCCTTGTCGTTTCTTGCACGACTAGGAGAAAACTAGAGGAAACGGATATTTGTTTTGTAATGCATTGGAAGCGGAAGAGAGCCATATTCAGGGGAAAAGGGCAACAATGGGGTACCAACATATTTCGCTCTTTTTATTCATTCATGTCCACACAATGTATTTTAGTAGGTGAACTCACTTTATATTTTAATATTATAAATATATTATCATTCTGTCTCATATGTGTACACAGCAGGCGAACAGTTATATCCTCAACTTTTTTGTGTGCTTTACTATTATATACTACGTCGTCTGATAAAAAAATGAAATGCGTTCTTGCTCTCGTTTCTCTCAACAGAGTCTTGTCTTGAGCCACACTATACCAAACTTAAGTTTCCTCGTCCGGCAAACCGATATATGCCTATTTACTCATATACACGTATACAGTGTGTTAAGTCACCAGATGCAACACTCTGATTTACATTTATGCGTGTCATAATATAATATCTTCTATTTTGTTTCCTTTGGCTTCGCCTGGAAAAATACGTTCCAGTGTCGGTATAACGGCGCGCGACGGTGGTGATATAGCGGTAGCATCAGCGCCACTGACACTACTACTACGTGGAATGCAATTCCAAAGAAAACATTAAACTTTCTCTAACTGTAGCGCTAAGCAAGTTTTCTTCCTTTTGTAATATTTTATGAAGAAAGGGGGACCGTGCTGTATGGAAATATGACCATCATCTCACTAGTATTATTATTGTTGTTACTAACAGGAATGCACGTTTCCCACTTAATCCTAAGTGTTGCGCTTGGCTCCCCGTTGTATTTCTAATACAAGTTGATGATAAAAGTTAAACACATTGATGGAATCACAAGGTAAATTGTGTCATTTACTATTATACACCTAAAATATACTCCCGGCCTGATGCTGTTAATAGATGCAGATACTCCGCCGCGAATAAAAATCGAGTTTAGGATAGTGTATGTGTGTGGGTAATGTATTTTTGACGACACCACCGTCAAAAAGGCTGACAAAAGTAACTAAAATAGGGAAAGACTTTTGGCAAGAGGCCTTCATTTCTTGCATATTTGACATCACTCTCAATCTCCATATCTCAAAATGATTCTCTAGTGTAGCAACATTTGCATTCATTGAATGAATGAATAAGTTGTCCTTTTTCTCCAAAATGTTTGCCTGTTTTTTTTCTTTTTTCTTTCTCTCTCTCTCTCTCTCTCTCTCAATACTGCGTTCTCTGTGATTCTGACGGATCCTGGTCCAAAAAGTTTCTCTATCTTGTTCTCGCTTCTTTTCCCTCCCCCTTTCTCTAAAATTTATTCTTTGTCTGTTGCCCTTTACTTTCAAGTTTCTTTGTTTAACCATATCATTTTCTTTTCCACGAAAGAAAAATCTACACACATATATATATGCTCCTTTACCAGCCACGCTTTCCTGTCTGGCCTTATTCTCATTGTGTAATGTCATTTATTAGCACTGGGCGTTTGAGGGGAATGAGAAAGGTTGCTTCAACCGGCATAAAGCAGTAGACAAACCCAAAAACAGACCATCCTCCTCCCGACTAGACAGTTATTTCTTCCGTGAAAGAAGCACATTGCAGCAGAGGAAGTTGATTCACTCCTTCGTTGCGATAGGGAGTGAGATGCTAATATGCGAGTAATATGAGTTGGTTTGCTACTGGAACTTGCTTCGCGGGTTAAATAGTTTTTTCTTTTAAAAATGGTGAATGAGCATGTGTGTGTACGAGCAATACAAAGAAACCGAGAGAGTTTTAAATTGAAGTGGAGCAAGCTCTCGTCGAAACAAAGAAAATAAAGAACGCCAAGAGATTTGAATTTGGCACTTATAAGTGGTTTCATACGAAAAATACTTAACATGGATGTTTCCCAAAAGAGACATAAAGAGAATCAAAATATTTTTCCTTGAAAGTATGAACTTGCATAATCATATTATATACCTCTTCGTTAAAAACGTAAACTAATTTGTGTAAACGCTGAGATGAACGTTTTCCTTTTCTGTTTCTAATTTTGGTAAAACGCAATTTTCTTGCCAGCTGGAAGTTACTGCAGAAAATAAAGGTAACTTTTGTAGAGACGCCATCAGCTTAGAGATCCCGGTCTCAGTGCCAATTTACCGTCCAACTATTTGATTACCTGAATGAATGCTGTCGATGTCGTCAAAACGAAACGCTTGTAAGGATGCTCCGTAAGTGCTGGTCATTAATCTTGCACAATAATTTGATCGTTACAAATAGTCAAAAAATGTACTTTCCATTCTAGTGAGCAGTGAGCCAGCTTGCGATTTATTTTGCAGTCTCTCAAGAAGACCCGTGTATATGATGCTAATGTTAACCTGATTTCGGTGCCAAAATACTGTCATTGTCTTGATGTCATGCTAATTTGGAAAAGAACGGATACGAAATGTGACTCCTGTACTCTTACAGCCAGAATGGAGAAAAAATTGATAGGATAATAAAAGTGATATTACCACCTCGACTGGGTATATTATGCCATTCTTACCTTTAAACAAATCCTCCACATCTGCCACCGGAGGGCTCGAGTCAGCAGTAGCCAACGAGTTGAATTCAAGGAATCCAAAAATGAGGGTTAAAAATGCGAGACACCATATTCGAACTCGAAACACTGTTGGTCGTGCTTTGGAATGATGGTTGAATGACCAATCCATTCCACGGTTGGTCCTAGTCAGTCTGCAAACACAAAAAATACACCAATTATTAAAGCATCCCATACAATCATATTTTCTACCAATTTAAAAAAAAATGAAATAAAATCTTTATTAGTCACTTGGTAACGTGTAACAAGGAAACCTAGCTAGATATGCTCTCCTTATCCTTGCCACGATCATCCTTATTATTACTAGCTTAAACTTGGATTAGACAAGATGAAAACTACACACACGCAAAAACCTTGTGACATTTTCATCATAGATGCTGCCAAGTGCGGAATCAGCAGAGTAAAAAACCGTCTTACTGAATTTATGTTCAACGTCGCTGATCCCCCATAAAAATGCTCTTGTTAACGTGCTGACAAATTGCAAAGCAACTCCTATTCAATTTTGAAACGAACATACTAAACGTGCATAGACACATAGCAACCTACAGTGTGACAGCGCAGATTGAAGACTGTCCACATTTTTAGGGAAAATTTGTGATAAAAACTGAGCATGCAGTGTTCCGGTAGTACTAGTACAGCCCTCATCATAGTCGTTGCTCGGTTGTACTCTTTCATTTCACTAATGTACGCTTTAGCTATTATCTTTTTCTACTTAACTGGTTCCCGTGGTGGTAAAACAACAGATTGGTCGGCGTAGTAATACATATCTAGTTATGGTCTCGCCAAAAACCACCAAATAATTCATTTTATACAGTTTCCACTTTTTTAAGATATATTTTTTGTGTCTGTACAAATATTACAATAATAGGAGCAACCTAATCTCCTTCCAACAATCGACTCCTTCCATCAGTAGATGTTCAGGGTTATAGCCCTAATAAATTTGGATGATTAACAGCAGGAGTGAAAAGCAAGTAAAAATCACTCAAACGAGTCGAGTCTGTTAGAGTCAACAATAAAATAAGTTCACAAAATTTGTTGTACACGTTGAGTGTATGTATATACACTCGTCTGTTCGACTGCGACGTTTTCTAAGGACGTGTTGTAGTGAATATGTAAGTGATTAAATGTAACAACGTCATAAAACGTTAAGGGGTTTGCTACGAAACAAAGTAATTTTTCTCTTGACAAATTCAATTCGTTACTATTAAATATTTGTAGAAGGAGATGAAAGTAATAGAATAAGAGATGAGCAAAAGCAATATACAAACCAAATAATAATTTACACGATTCTGCGCGTCTAATTTACATTTACTGATGTAATTCGGAAGGATATCGTATTTCCATTGTGTAAGGCTGTATTTACATGTTGTATTATTGCCCCATGTAATCTTCTATATAATATGTATCTGTGGGTTTGGTAGGTATCTGCCACTTGCCCCGAACTAAATTATATTACCAAGCAGGGCTGAAAATTTGTAATGAACAGCAAACAAAATTGTGCTCATTTTTCCTTTCAACATACATCTCCGTCTAGATTATTTGAGACTTTTCGCTCGCCCATCACAGGGACCATTGGTAAGGAAAAATGAAATATAAATGGAGATTTATAAGCGTAACTACAGTAGAAAGTAATTAAAATCAGGAGAGTAATTAAAACAGGATCAAAATTACTCAGACGTATCCTAAATATCTTGACAGAGGAAAATGAGGAATATTTTTAGCTACTGTTTAACCAACATCCTATCCATTGTCCTGCTCAAATTTATAAACTATTTGCCAAGATGTAAATATGTATTTCGTAAAGTCAGGTTCATCAGTTGACGTCGTTGCCGCTATCATCTAGAAATTCATCAAAGCAGTGGTCTCTGTATTATATCTGGCAAGCAGAGTGGTAACTAATCTACATTTGTATCATTCTCGGTTGACGATAATGCAGTGAACATGAAAAGAATGATGATGATGATGATGATACAGTGGCGAAATAGTAGCCGAATTTGTGAACATCATCATTATCACGATAATCACCGTAGTTGTCTTTGTCATCCTCGCTATTGTTCTGTGTGACACTTAGAAGTCTTTTCAAAAGTAATCATCACTCAAGGGTTTCGTCTCTCGATGCAGTAAAAAGAAATTACCACCGCATCAGACCACTGAACTATTCATGTATAATGACAGTACTCACTCAGTACTCGTCATAATACTGCAGTACAAGTACACACTGCTGCTGCTACCATTACTACTGGTAGCAATGGCGCTCGTTGATGAACATGAAGTAGAAAAGAGAACAAACCGGGGCAAGCAAGTTAAAAAGAGATCACAAACAGAGAAGATAAAGAAGAGCGAATGACGAAAAAAGATTTTTTTTCTCTTCAAAACTCTTTTGCTTTTTTGTACTTGTCGATACTACTACACACGACTGTGTGGTGTGTTTTGAGGATGATATAGCTACAAAAAAAATACATAACAAAACTGAAGTAGTGGTGGTGGTAGTATTAGTCGTCTGTGTTGATGTCGATGTAGAAGTACTGTTTATGCATCTGTGCGTAGATACGATTTGCCTAGAGGGAAACTAGCTTTTCGCTGTTGCTTTCTTTTGTCAGTCACTTTATTTTTCATTTGTAGAGGACAAACCGCTGTGCGGAAAGTGACACAGGAGGAGGTTGCAGCGAAAATGTAGCTGCTGCTTCTACGCTGCTTGCTCTCTTCTCAGTCTCTCTCTCTCTCTCTTGACTTCTGAAAATTGCATAAAATGAGCAACAAGAAAGCATGGAAGCATATTCAATGTCATTTCCACTTAAGTGACCGTAGATGATGATGTGTTGATGATGACGGTGGGGGAAGAAAATAGTGTAAAATGTTGATAGTACTATCGCCACTGCTGCTGCTGCTGGCAGTCAGGCAGGAAAGTTGACGGTAATGGAGTATGAACTTAATTTTTAGTGAAATGAAAAGACAAGCTTTTGCCTGAATAAACACATTTTAGTCATCAACAGCTTCAGCCTCGTTGTTGTTGCAAGGGGCAACAAAAGGAAAGCCTGTCTGTCAAAATAAAGATGAAAACATGAACACGTACACACACACAGAGAGCGAAATCAAGAAAAGGAGAAAGACGCACCTTGTTGTCGTGTTCTTTAATGCTAAAAAAAGGAAGAGAGCTTTTGCAGCAAACTGACATTAGACATCACATTCCCTTTAACGTTTACTCAACTACTGCAGCAGTCATCATATATGCAAAAAAAGCTTTTACCTATGTTACTCGTAACAATGGTCTATCCCGACTTGTATTATCATCGCCATCATTATCGTATGTAGATATTTGTTTGGCTCAAATGCTTAAGTTAATATTTTAACCTGCCGTAAATTTTGTCTGCGTTGTTGGTGGTGAATATTACCCCGCTACAGTTCCCTTCCCACTCGCACAAGTAATGACTATGCCCTAGAAACGTCGCGGAGACTGTTTTATTGGGCCGCTGTTTTTCAGGTTCAAAACAACGCAGGTAAAAATTCGTTCAAAGAGGTTAAAGAGAGATAGACGGGAAAAGAGAATTTTAGCCATTTAAATTGTTGCAATATTTTAAAGGTATACTCGAAGGCCCTATTTCACCCCAATGTATTTAACCAGTGCAGATAACCTATAACTTGGAAATGCAGCATATGAAAAGGAAACAGCCAGACTGGTAGAATAACAATTGATAAGTATACTGTTATTCCACTCCCTGTAATCTTTTGTGGCTGATGTAATCAGCATAATTAACACAATAAATTTAACAGATGTCGGTGTAGCAAGTAGACACAAAAAGCTTCCGTGTACCAAAAATTCCTATCCAATTTTCCTTTGAACGGTTCCCCTCATAATGTTGATGAAAGAGAGGGCAAAATGTGATACTTGTTAGTGGAGAAGAACAAAGAAGCGGGGAATGATCCCAAGCACAAAATGAAATGCGAGAAGGGGAAAGGACAACCAAGTGATCTTACAACGAAAGTCGCTTTCTCTTTTTTTGCGCTCCTGCTACGTTGCTATCGAACTGGTCTGAGAGAATTGCAAAGTGTCATAGAAAAACTCGTCTGCGTTAGCTCCCTCCTTCTGCCTTCGTGAATAATTAAAACCTGTGGGACATGCAAATAGGAACTGGGAATTGTGAGCTTGACAGCAAACACAGAATTGCCAGGTTTTGTGCTTGTTATACCAATGAGGGTCTGTTTACAGGGATGCTATGGTCGCTACCACCACCGCTGTTCGGGTGGTGTTATGAGCAACAGTGCTTGGAAACCTGGCATGAGAAAATGGATGTAGGCATGTTGCCTTCACTTTTTTTGGAACGGACAATGAAATAGGGTTGGCTATAAAAACATTACGTCTAGTGAGTGTATAAACAGTAATGATAACATAGGGGCGTAAAAGGAGACATTACGGAACATCTGCCATTTTCGCATTTTTATTTTTGTGCGTGAATGTTAAATGCTGTATGCATGTGGTATGCAACGTGTGCATGTACATATCAATGCACGTAAACATGCACCTTTCGGCCATGTTCCGTGCGAGTTCTGGTGAGCACCTAAACATATGTGACACAAAGAATTTAGGAAAATACTTATTTTGGAGGGAAGAGCGAGAAAAAAGAGACACAGAGAAAGAGAGTTGGATACTTGGTTGCACAGCATTTTCATTGTCTTGTCATTACTTTTTCGCTGATACCACTACAAACAGCAACGAGGAGAGAAAGTAAAAAAAAGGAGAGAAAAAGTTGTACTTTCCCTTTACATGACTGTGTAACAAAAACTTCTGGCCTACATACGAAGAGTACAACAACGCAAAACTCACACACAGACAACTGTTCACTTTTGCTTTTACTCACAGTTATTCCGCTTATAAAAATTTTATGAAGCCCTTCACCATGTATTTTCCACTTGGCTGCCTCATTCTTGTCATCCAGCTTTCCCTTTTTTATCCTGCTTCCTGATTTTGTAATATTTTATGTGACTCTCCAATTCAAAGGAATTTCATTCGGAGCGTATAAGCCAGAGAAACACTCATAAAATCACAGTTCCTTTCAAAGTGTATGTCACTGAAGTCACAACGAATCAAAATCCGAGTAGTAGTAATCACGACATATTAAGTCAAGTCAATGGGACGGAGAAATAATGAGCACAGAATGGATTGTCAGATTGTGGAACGAAGCTGCCTATAGTAACACTCAAGCAAATTACAAATAATAATAGTCAGAACAAGTTTATTACCAAACTCAGCTAATTTTCTGAAGAGAGCGCGATTTTTGTGCAGGTACACCAACGTCAATCAAACTAGTAACATATACAGTACACAAAGAGAAACAGGTCGTGTGTAATAAGTTCCCCCGACAGTAATAAGCCCAGAAAGTCTCTCATTCCAGCTTCTATAACGGCTTATTATTTGTTAATGTATGTATTCCTTTCAAGGCTGTTATACTGAAAGATTGATGTCGTAAGTTGTAAGTTCTGCCAAGTGTGTCAAACATCGTGTCATACAATCTGGATAATGAAAACGCGCACTTTCCTGTCATTATTACACTTAGGATAACAAAGAAATCAAAGAGCCCAACGATCCCACACCTTATTTAGTGGTAATAGGTGTATGTATCGCTCGTGCTTGTCCGTGTCTATGAGTACATAACATGGCCACTTGCACGAAATTACTTTCCACCAGTGCAGCAGTAGTAGCTAGTTGCGCACACACTCGCAGTTAGGCCCAACTTGGATGTAAATAAGTATGCTAATGCGTGTAATATATATTTATTACGGTTGACGAGTTGGATTTGAAAAGGTAACGTGGCGAAAAATTAACAATTGGGGAATAAGTATTGTCATAAACTTTCATAGAGTAGTGCCCTTGCATTTTGATATTTCCCTTGATACATATCAACTTTTTGCTAAGGCCTTCTATCACTGTAGTAGTGATTTTCCTTCTACTGCAAAGTTTTGAGGTACTTATTCAAGTAAAACACTATAAAATGGAGTGAAAGAGGGATACCCATAACACTACTACACTCATTTCACTACGTACTACTCCTACTCTTACCACCAGCAAAGCAACAAGAGCAGCAGCCATAATTAGTTTCTGGAAACATCATCAAAAGAATCAACTATTTCCCAAATGTGTCGTTCATTGTTTAATAATAAAAGAAGAACTATTGTGCAAGCATCTCTTACTACTCTTTGTACTACCACTACTCTTACTCGTTGCCAAGTTTCGTCATCATCATCTCAAGCTCCTCCACCACCACCACCTACCAGCAGCAGACTAACGCTAGTAACGAGAGTAGTTCCATTGAGTGAGCAGAAACTTTGAGAGTGTCACCATCACGTCACAAAAGATGGTTTAATGTAAATCAGAATCCTGTCGGATGTTATGAGATGCGAAAGAATAATAAAATGTAACGAAAGAAATGTTTCCCACTTTCTTCTTCTGTAAACACTATAGTAGCGTAAAAAGCAGAAACTTTTATGTAAGCTCTGATCAGCAGAATATAATATATGACTCCTGCTAATGTAACAGGTATATAGAGACAGATGGAGAGATACACAAACTCGTGAGAAATAATGACTGACAGCGCCCTTGTTTTTCCCGTGTTTTCATTATGTTATTCGTTACTCTCAAAAAGTATCGGATTTTGGGCTTTCTTCTTTGCCCAAATAATACATGAACACTCCTTTTGTTTTTTATTTAGTAATGGGTCCATTCGTCGAAAATCACAAAAGCCGGACCAACTCCAAATGGTGAAACAAGAAAACTCAAACAAGTAAAAGCACGAGCATTGTGAAAAGGGGAAAAAATAATAGGTGAGGTTTGATGAAGAAAGAAAAATAATGTTCTCAAAGGAAAGGAAAGTAGGAAACAGCACAATGATCGTCAGACTGACAGTCAAAAAAGGAGAAAAAAGGAACAGGCAGAACCAAAAGGAGGTGGAAAGAGCAAAAAACTTTTGTTTGTGAGTGTGGGTCTATAGTTCCCATAGTTTTAGCAACACCATTACAACCAACACAGATTGCATTGAGCAAGATATATCATCCCTTGTGAGAGAAACAAGGCAGGATAACACGTGCCTTTATATAAGATTCATTTAGTTCTACCGGAGCAACTCTTTTCCTCCGTGCGTGCCGTAATATGCATGGTGAGTAGTGAAATAACAGACGAATTGTGTGAGTGTGCTGCTGTCTTTTTTTCCACCATCACATCACCTCCCCCGACCACTGCCACGCACGGCACCATCAACAAGACCAGATTGCGAGTTCCTTACGGCAAGAGTAAATAAGTTAAGTGTGACCGAGCTCCACACTTTTCGTTATTCTAGCAACCTTTTTCTTCTCGGTTTCTTGGAGAGAGTTTGTTGTACCTACACAGATATTCACAATAAAAACGTGTCTATGCCAAACACCACACCATTCACCACTTTTTCCTTGAGCGTAGACAAATCAAAGGAAAATCCAGTTCACTGGCTCATCCAACATGTCTCTCCACCGCAAAAGAGTATCACTCACTTTCAATGGAATGCCTAATTTTTTTGTGTTACTTTATGTGCATTTTTACACGGAATAATTTTATTCGTAGCACTTCCACAAGGCTTTAGTCATTCTCTTTTTTCTGGTAGCAGAGGTGATGGTGGATTGGGATACCCTGATACAATTTGTTATTTAAGGATTTTTAGGATATTAGTGACTCCATGCTTTTTTATTGCCAATGATTTGGGGGAAATGGGACCAAACAACTAAAGTATACGTTGTGCTATTCCCTGTGGCTGAACTGTTTTTGTACACTACTGACAAAGCGAGCCCAAGCAAGGACAAGTTACGTGAAGAAAGAGAGATTTTCATTGCCGATGAGTGAGGAGAGAGAACAACAATGTACACATGGATCAATGAATGGCAAAAGGAAACTTCTGATTTCCAGGATTTTGTACTTTTTTATACATCCCGAGACTCGGAAGATACAGACAAAAGACCACTGTTTGTATGTGGGTGTGCGAAGGAGAGAGAATGAAAGAGAATAATAATAAATCCAGTTAGAAACGAGATTCTTGGCCGGATATAAGAAGAAAAACATTGAATGGGGTAACCTAAATCTATAAACAATACCACCATGAGGATGCTGTTCTGCGTTGTTTTACACAAATACTAGTTCGTAGAAATATACACCATGACGATTGTCGGGAAAGGAGCGTTATCTTCTTGATCATCTCTATTTGCACCAGCTGATGATGACACTGATGATGACTCTGTTTCTTTATTTTTATTTCTGTTCGCTTTCAATGCATAACTTCACTCGTGGAACTAAATTCATTACGAAATTAGAGGAAATTACGACCTGTTACTGGAACCGTTTCGTAACACTCTGCGGGAACATAATCTTTGAAAGGAATTGGGCACAGTTTACGTCACAAAGAGAGCGTCCATATCAGAACACGCTTGCCTCACACTACACCACGACGACGATCAAACAAACAGAAAGTCTACCTAACTTTTAGGAAGAAGCTGTTAACTCGGCGGTTGGAGTGGGCGTCACATTGTCACCACCTCTTACAAAACTTACACTTTTTGCAATAAAAAGGTACATTTCGCTTAACTCCAACTTTGAAACCATGTATGTATGTACCAAGTAATTTCCTGGATGCACACCGCTGGTGAAAAAAGAGCAATGACACGAAGAGACAATGAAGCGGAAATGAGGAAATTCGTGTTATCCTAAAACCAATGCTATTTCCTATTAATGCCTTATTACGACGCAGTTGTCGCTCAAATTCTACCAACTTTTCCACTCGAATAAATCAACTTTTGAGTCGAGCAAGCCATCAAAAACTTCTGATCGACCCCTTAGTCACAAGCTATCCCACCCATGGCCACAGAGCAAATCGTTTCCTTGTCGTAAAAACTTTTTAATAAAATGCTATTTGCAATTACCCAGAATAAACCCTGAGTTCAGCATGTATAATCCTCTCTCTGGCTTCAGCTAGTCAAATCAAAAGTAACTACTTTCAAATTCAAGTACCTACATACAGAACCAGCGAGAATGGATAACAGATTAATCCACTTTCAAAATTCTATTTATTTGTCCTGCGGAAAACAAGGGCGCTGTGGCCAAAGACTGCTGCTGAAAACTAATTTGACGCATACAAGATACTTAAAAAGAGACTTCATCAATTTTTTGCCTTGTGTATTAACGTAAGTCTTTCCTCTCTGTAATATTTTATTTCGATACGTGACAGTGATGGAAGTAAATGGATGAATAGTGGAAAGGGTACACAAAATGAAAAATAAACTGAAACAAGCAGCGAGTTGTCCACTTTACTTGGAGTTTCCTTCCGCTTATTTTCTCTCATCATGCCTCTCACACACCTCTTCATCCTTTCTCATCATTCTCCTGCCAAGAATGGAACATGCGAAAAAAAAAACTTGAGAGAAAAAAAAACGAAAACGTTCGAGTTTTGTTGTAGTAGGCGTTTCTTCGTAATATGGCCGTAAAGGGTGGTACATTTTACCATATTCTATTCTTCCACGGAAATGGGCAATTTGTGTTTACCCACTCCCACCAGAAACCCTTGTATCCATAAATAATTAAGCCCTTTACATAATTAAACTGACACTCGGGACATAATGGAAAAATTGTATCTAAAAATAACAGCGTGCCGAAAATTTGAATTTTATTGCAGAAATCACAGTGTATTATGCAATCCGCCTGCTAAACATGACAATAAAAACTGACAGCAAAATATTGCGTCGCAAAAGTCTCCTTTGTACAGACATATCAAACTCCTTTTTTAATGCTAACTTACTTTACGTGAATAAACCACTGCATAGCATTTTGTCCTGATCAATCGTTGATTTGTTGCTTACGGCAACGTTACAGGGGTAAAAAAAAGCTATCACGGATCGCATTTCTCTTCGTGTCAAGAAGTGTCATGCGTTTTAAAACGCTGAGTTTTTTATGGGTTTGAAAATGCTCAGTTTGCTTTGCTGCCTACTGATTTTCTTCGGTAATAAAGTCATAAATTGTTTAGTTACAGTCGAGAAGTAGCCAAAAAAGACATGACTTAAACGATAAAAATAGTTGTCGTAAAACTGGCAAAAACTATTTTCCTTTCGAGAGTTCAGCGGGAGAAGGGAGGGAGCCCAGAGGAAAAAAAGTCAATGGTTTTATGGTAGTTTAGGGCATCCCGATGAGCAATTAGTCAGGCCAGTAAAACATATTTTTTATGCTTCCTTACTACTTTACTGTTTACACTCTGCGGGAGATGTGCAAATAGAGTTTACTACGGCTACATTTGTTGTGCGATGTATATGTTCTGAGGTGGGGAATGTAGATAGATACCGAGGACGTGAGAAAATGTCAAAAGAGTCGAAGTTTAAAAAAAATCAGCAAATATGCAAGTATGTACGTACTGTCGCATGAAAAAAGGAATGCGCTCACCGTGCCATGTAACAACAAACATTTTTATATTTAATGCAGGCGCAGAGAAAGCTATAAAAAGACGACACTTTGAACAACAACAGTGTTACTTTGAACAACTGATCAGATGGAATGCGCAGAAAACACATTCAGCTGCAGCCATCACAACCCACTCCTCTCTCCCTTTCTAGCAAGGAAGAAAAAAGTAAGTACACCGTCGTCTATTTCAACTTGAACATAAAAACGTTGAAGGGAGCTTGGAGACATAAAAGGAAAATATTCTCTACGTTGTTAGTTCACATCAAAGTCAGTCTTACACAGGAAATGTATAAAAAAATATGTGTCTGTTTATTATTTACTCTTATTATTATTTTCTCTTCTATTGCATTTGACCAACATGACATGACATACCTACCTTGTTTTTACTCTCGACGTCGACATAATAGTGTCATTGTAAAAAAGGGAGAATGACTTTTTCACTTAAAATTTTAAACTGCATATGCACACTATACGTGATATTGCTATTGCGAAACAACAAACACAAGTACTTGTAGTGCACTATGTTTTGTTGCTTATAAAACAAAATAAGAAAACTCTAATTTTGGAGAGGAGTAGTAAAAGCGGCGCTTGTTCATCTGCTTTTGCCACGACAGTTTTACTTGTATTGCATTGCTGTGCTACTAAAATGGGATCATGTTTTTGAATGTGAGATATACTTTTTATTTATAGGGTATATGCTCGTTTTTATGTCTTTTTCTACTTCTCATTTTTTTCTTTCATAATAATGTTATTTTTCGTCGTTGCAAAATGAAGTGACATGCCCCCGTACACGGGAATGAGGCTAGATGTAAGTTTAAGCCTGAAGTTCCCAACGGGCAAATTGGTTAATTTGAACGTTGGGAAACGCCGTCTTGGAAAACATTGTTGTAAAAAATGCATTTAATGATTTTTTAAATCTAGAGTATTCTATTGTAATTACAAAAATTGGAAAAACATCGGACATAATTTAAGGTTACACTTTGCATAATGTTCTTTACAACCGCTGCAGCTGCTATGGATGGTGCACTTGGAATGGAAACATAATGAAATATTTCTACAGCTAAATTTTTATTAATAACTTTATTTCCCATGTTCAATTTTTTACACCAATGACAACCTTCGAGTTAACTCACACCTCACAGCTTTCCCGTGTTAGTTATATCAGCAATGTGGAAATGAAGCGAGTGTTTGTGTGCTTGTTTGGAACACATACATAGAAACGTGTAATAGCACATAAGTAATAGAAATGTCGTAAAAACTCGTAAACTTACACAGACACACAAGCACGCTCAAGTTTCCTACCCAATGATGACTGTCAGTCACTCAAGAGCGTGACACATTTTGCGTCTTTTTATTTTTTCGTCTTTTTTCTCTTATTTAACGTCATCCAGTTCCTTTTTTTCTTATCTTGTCACACATGCATTCATGCATTCCATCACACTCTTAGAGCTTGTTCCATTTTTTATGCCTAAGGAGACTCAATAATATATTGCTTGACATAATTTCGCGTTGGGTTAAACCTAGACTTATCATAATGATATACATCCTTACAGTTATAAAAGGAAGTATTCGCACAACTGTAAACTACAAGTTGTATTATTGTGTCCTAGAAACAAATACTTATTATTAGTATTAGTTGTAAGATGTGCGACTTCTATAAGGTATATAAACAAAAAAACTACAAGCGGAGCTTATAAAAGGCGTAAAAGGAAAGGGCTCTTTGATCTAAAGCGTCAGCAAAAATATGAGCGGAAAGATAAGCTCAGCGGTTTTAGTTTTTTTCTTCCTTTTTTCCCCAAAGAAATCGAGGTGGGATGGGAAAAGTGAAGGTGGTGTTAGAGTTAAAGAGAAAGATTGTGAGAGCAAAGCAAGCTACTTATTTTGCTACACTAAAGAAAAAAGAGAGAAAAAGCTTTAACGCATCTCATATAGTTGAGTGTCATATGCACAAGTTCAAAGAATCATGAACACTTATGCTAGAAACCCGACCATTAGTTTCTCTGATAGTAACAGTATTAATATTAGCAAGCTGAAATGTCCACTAATACTATGAATTGCTATATCGGAGAGAAAACTTATAAATAACATATATCTTAAGAAGTAATATTCTGTCGGTATGTGAAGGCACACAAGATCGAGTAAAGAACGTGTAGATAATTCGGTGGCGTTGCGAGTTCCAAGTTCGATGAGATTCCAAAGATTCTTGAGAATAACTGCAAGCTTAAGACTGAACAAGCTCTTTCCCTCATTCGCAGCTGCTTTAATTCACCAAAGACAACTTCGTTGACTAGTGAATTAAGGTGGGAAGCAGGGGCACCGCCAAGGCACTCTACTCTCTACTTATAAAAATATATGCATGTATCATATTAACCACCTTGAACGACATAATGCCCCGTCAGTCTGGTAAAGGGGTAAGTAAGTGGTAGGAGTTGTCTTGGAATAATATATAGCGTGAGAAGATTTTTCCTGACTACTAGATAAAACACAAGCACAGCAACCAATATATTAAAGAGGAGGTTATGAAATGTGCAAAAGAAAATGAATGAGGGAACCATTTTCGACTTATATACTTTCCTCGCCACCAGCAACACACTATTTATTACTGAAGTAATGCTAATACTGCCAAATCCACTCCCTGTGACAAATTTTCACTCCTCAGTTATTACTTGTACGTGCCTGAATAGGTTTTAAATCCAATATTATTAACGACCAGTTTTTGGGGTCGAGTGTTTCTGGTTAAGGAACAAAAGTGGGAGAAAAGGGAGGGAAGGAGATAACAGGTAGATTACGACAATCTCGCCAAGTCTCAGCATAATAATTATTATGAATGCTTTAAAATACACCTCGCTTCTTTCTCCTTGTTATGATATCGTTGGGAAAAGTGGAGATGCTAAAAACTTCATTTATGTTGGTAAATACAAAACTCATTTTGACTATGCAGCTTTTATTATACCAAGTAGTCAGAGGGTTTCTCATTGGTAAAGTGTATTCCATATACAGCGCACTACTCAACTTTTTACTGTTGCCGTTTAACTTCCTAATTTTACTTTATTGACTTGTATTTCAAAAGAGGAAAAAAGTAGGAACGGGATAGAAAAGGAAAGCTACATAATAGAAGTATAAACACATAAAAGGGAGGAAAGTAAATGACAAGAATAAGAGGTTCTAACCCAGCTAATAATGCAGTCAAAATACATATGTGTGCATATTACACAACTTTGTGTAAATGTCGTATAGATTACGTACAAAGAATTTTTATAGACCATTTTAATACCATCATTTTGTAAAGTTTCGACGACTTGAAGCAACGAATAAAACAACCCTTTACAACCTTACTGACTTCTCAGTCGGTCTCAGGGTTACACCTATAATATTTCCTCGTCCTGTCTGGCTCTTTGTATATGCATTGCTTTCCTATAACTTACAACTTATTATATTATTATTGCATCTGCACAATATCGCTTTTGTGAACAAGTTAAAAAGCCTCCGTTTTCCCTTTCCCCTTTTCCTCACTTACCAGCTCCTTTTTTTATTTTCTGGTTTAAATTTTTAATGTCCCACGATTAGAACATTGGAATGAAAAAGAATTGCTTCGTCTCATTTTCAGTAGTCTTAAAAACCACGACTTTTCCATCATCACCCCTCTTTACAGAAGTTTAAATACTGGATGAAGCTTTGAAACAAACAAACACCAACTTTTCGTTTTAATGCGCGCCATATATACATACAAAGTACAGATGTATGCCCACCGAGAAAAATTACATTTTTTAAAAAGAGAATCAGCATCATCATCGCAAGCGCGTAGTATTATTAAACAAAAACGAGAGAAGGAACGTATTTGTCTCTGGAAGTTTTCACGCAACACACTTCTACCACGGAAAGTCATTCTTAAAAGTCTGTTTCTGCTGGCGAAGATATAGCAAGAGAGAGAGGAGGAGAAGCCAATGATATTGGGAGGTCTCAGAAACCATCAACACCGCCATCAACAACCACCGTTGTCACCACGAAAGTATTCTTATTCTGTGTGTGTGTGTGAAAGAGAGTACAATCCTTTTCCTCGTCTTTTCGAGCAAGAACACTAGGCCACCACACAACAATACTGGCACCACACCACACACAACGTCAACGACAACTCTTTTACATATTTCATGAATGAATCTATAGGTATAACTACTGGTGGAAGGACAGTTTATAGAAAATAGGCAGGGGAGACAATTGTAGTGCTGGTGTGTGTGTACAGTAAACACAAAGTATGTGTTCACTTATATACATATGTAGGTATTATTTTCCCATTCCTTTTTTCAACTGCCAAGAAACAAGTTTCACACTCAGAACCGATTATTATGGCGCAAGCCCCAAAGTAGTGATAGTGATATCACCAAAGTGCATTTTATATTACAAGAGCTACGACGACGACGACCAAAATGAATCCTAGCAAACGGCAACACAAGAAACACACACCGAGCTGAGGGAGCAGTGAGAATGGGAGACGAAAGAGTACTTATTTAAGACCACTTATTTCTTTTATACTTAAAATTGTCTGTTGTAAGCCGATACTAAATACTAACTAGTATCACAGCTTATTTATGTAAGTCGTAACAATGTCGCTCCACTTGCTTGGCACTATTTATGTTATTTCCTCCTCACAAGACTCATACGACGTAAATGAATGTATTTTGTTTTTTTTCTTTCACTTCTTCTATTCGTCTTGTGTCGCTTTTAAAGAGGTGAAATCCCCATTTTCTCGGTAAAAAAGGAAAAAATGCAATAATACTTTTTGTTGTTATCTAATGTTGAACTTTTTTAAAACATTCTGTTCTGCGGGATCAACGCGTTTTTACCACCCTGTGTCCACAACGACAATAAAGCAATTGCTCGCTTCCATTTTCACAATTTTAATTTTTCTACGTCGTCTTGTCGTGCTGTTCATTGGAGCAAGGTCAGACCCCAACTCTTTCAACTTACATGACGACGGCAAATGTGGTTCAGACAACAACGACGGCACGCCTGAAATCTTCAACGACAGATACTTTTATACAAAAAATGAAGAGAATCCATCCCTGTGATGTGGCGATGTACGTTTGGAATTTTTTCGCTTTCAATTTCCCGACTAGGTGTACTGGTGTTCATACTTGTGCATAAAACGAGAACACATTCCTTGATGATATGGTGACGATGCGTGCGCTACATCTGCTGTTGAGTTGCACTCGAGCGTTCTCATTGACACTTTTCGTTGACAGAAAAGAAAAAAAAACTACTGGATGAAGTGACATCGCCGCACATATTGCATCTCGGGACGAGAGAGATAAAAGGAAACAGCAGCGACGTTTATCGTGTCATACTGGTTTGGTTTCCAAGTACTTTTTAGTCACACTTTGGGCGACGATACTGCTGCTCCTTCTAAAAAGCTTAATGGAGAATATATGTATTTCATAAAAAACAAAGTTACTTTCTTGTTCAGTACATCTCATCCTGTCTGCCAGATTCAACTTGAGCTCGCATAGATTTTAAGGTGGCCGGGTGATGGTACTCCATCCAACACTCTACATGATATGCCATTGCTACTGCAAAGTGTACAACCGAGTACCACCATAGTCATCAGAAGATGAGCATCTCCGTTTGAAGACATGTTTGTTGCATTACGCTCACATCTCTTGAGATTACTTTCAAAACATTCATACTCAAACGACTGACAGAAAGAACGAGATGCGCATACCTTTGCAAGGATATTTTACCTTTTTACAACAACACGCGTTGCTGCCAGAGACTTGTTTGTTGCGTTCCATGAGAGAAATACCCATTTTTTCATTTATGGTAGATTCTCTCTCAACACAACAGATATACACAATTCGTCACACTGACATTCAGTCAATCACTCATCCCCAAACCGTATCCTTGATAATATTAGCGATAATGGTATGAGTCCGCCTCTAATATACAGATTTCTAGTTTTACATACCATTTTCGTCAACGCATTTATTACTTTTATTCGTTTTTCTTCTTCAAAATTACAGCGAGATGGAAAGAATGAACAAAATTCCTCTACTAGTTGTACAACTGTCAAGGAACACGTTCACGTTATTGTCAATAGATAAGCTGAAAGAAGAAAACAATGCTGGTATGTGAACAACTGAAAATGTGAACAATGCAGTGAGTAATATGTAGCTATTTTTTGTACATCTCTTCAAGCAAGTTACCAACAACTACCACTCAACAAGCAAGAGATTTTTTTTGCGATTTCGACTTTCGGCAATTAATAAGCCAGGAATCCGGTCTCGTAACATTCATGTTATCCAATTTCTTGATTGTAAAACTACTGATGTAATTATCACTCAGCTATTTTTAAGCATGAATGATTCATCGTTGAAATTCTGGAACGAAAATGGGAAGAGATAATAATCTCACCTTTGGAGGTTCTCCTCTCTATCTCTCCCTCCTCCCTCCGTCGAGTCAAACATTTTCCTCTCGCATTTCATGACATTACTCTAAACGTGTTTCTCGTCTTAATGTAATTCCATTTCCTTTCTGGGACAGGTATTGTGTATACACCAACTTGTTCTATCATCGTATCAGCGCTATCTTGCATCATCAGCAGAGAATGTCATCATCTTGAATGAAATGAATTCCTTGTTGTCATGTGAGCAAATATGAATAGGATCCAGAAGGCAGTCAATGTGCAGATAAAAAAATCACACACAATCATATAATTTTTACAACATAATATTCATACCGAATTGTGACCTTATTTTGTTACCGAGCAAGATATCCATATTAGTCTGTTTTCGAAATTCGCCGGTCTTGTACGTCTTCTCCGATTTCACCGTAAACTTGTCAGTTTGGTAGAGAAGAATTGACAGTGTGGATCTAATATGATCCAGAAGACGTTTTATGACTTCACGTACTCAACCATCGCAGCATACCAAAAAGACGTCTCTTTTTTTGCTGCACAAAAACGACAACTTGTCAGAAGGAAAGTAGCACCGTTGGTAGTGGTAATGGTTATGGCATTTCTAGTAGACTTTTATAATATAAAAGTCGTTAACAAACCTACGGAAAAGTGAGGATAGAGGTAGGTTTACTCATTCCTAATTTTTTGCGCTTCTCACCCGTCACAACCATGCCGAGACCGAGTGAGCATGGAGACGCACACTACTACATACCTCTGTACAGATTAAGACAGCTTTTCTTGCTCTCTCCAAGATTTTCTTTTGCACACACACATAAAACTCCAACTCCACTAACTCAACTGCCATTATTCTTGCAACTTGTAGTATGTAAGTTAGTAATCGCATATAAAAATATTACAATAATATGCAAAGTAATGCCAAAAATATATAATATGGCGGCAGCCGCAGCAATGATAGTAAATGATGCGGTGGTAACATCGGTGTTGGTGGTGGTAGCAAAGTAGTACGTATTTGTAGACACAAGAATGAACACATCTTACCCTTTGATCATGAAAAACAGCGTGACACACCACACCGCATACTAATTTGCTTCGGTTGCCTTTAATATAATCAACTTTTTTCAAAGGGAAAAATATATATCCCCACCACCTCTTCTCCAACTTGTTCCAATCTCTCACACAGACAAGGTGAAAAGAAAGAACACTCACTTTTCCCATCATTTCACGCATGAGTGCATATATTACTTTACTTACTTAAGATTACAACCATATAACTTTGCTTGTTGGTTGGGGTGGTGGTGAGGAAGCTTAGATGGTAGCGGCGATGTTGCATGGTGTTGGTGGCAGGCAGACAAGCAAAGAGTACTAGTTACCTTTCATAATAATAAACAGACATGCATAATATGACACTGCATAGCAGGAACTTTTTCTCCACCGTGTGCATGTCCCTATTTCAGTAATTCTATAAAAGGCACTTTCATTTTTTTCCAGAAGCTATTAGACTACTATATCAAATATTCAATCTTTTACCAGATGACGTTGCACTGCGGCTGCCACTCTGCCAATAGTACACACATACACACACAAAGGCAACATACTCTTTAATAGAAGAGTTACACTGCCTATGTGGTTAAAACACAAGCCGGTTTTTTCTTCCCCTCTAATCATTCCACATCTCTCCTTGGTGTCAGTTGATTTGACTAGTTCAGCTGCTGCTGTTGTTCCTTGGTGCGATGATGATGACGATGATCATCATGATACAGATGCTACCTGTCTGCAACTTGTACACGGTGCGAGTTTTACAACGTGAAAATGTTTTTTTTTTCTCATTCGTACTCGATGCCGCTTGTACAAGAAAAGTTGAACATAAAAATAGTACACTGCATTAAGTGTAACCAACCCACCTAAAAATCATAAGGTCAACAGCGTACATGCAAAAATGCAAATGAAAACTATACAACTATATAAGAGAAATATAATTTACTTCCAAAACCATCAAGAAAATTTTCTTTTTCGTCTATAGCAAGCAGTTCTATTAATATGTATTATGTTGTGTGCGTTTAGGTATTTTTTTTATAGTGTAGGTATATGTCTGTGTGCGAGTTGAGTGAGTGCGCATTTAATTGCGACAAGATATTTCAAACAGGTATACAAAATACATGTTGATACGTGGCGCATTTTTTTCATGTTTACGACTATTCATCATCATCATCATTTGTACATATTCACCAAATCCACCCTCTTCGTCTCTCCTGCTGTTTTTCTACATTTTTAGTCGTCTATTTTGGGTGAACAAGCGATTTTAAATTTACAAGTTTAACACATTTCTCAAATCGTTTCAATTACTTTATAAGTCTTATCGACAACGTCATCTTATCAATTTGAAGCTTTCAACAACGCCATGTCATATATTACATGGGCCTACCTACGCGTAGAGACTCTGAACCAGATCAACGCTGTAATTGACTGTCACCACAAATGTAATTGCGCATCTTCTGTTGCTATCTCTTCATTTTTATCGCAGAGAGATATTTTCCACTTCTGTTGATCCAACTTTCTTTCCTTCTCTCTCTCTCTCTCTCACTGTCCTTTTTGGATGATACCTTACAGTTAGAATTACAAGCGAACACCATAAAAATAAATTAATGCTCCTGGTGACAGATTTGGATGACGATGAAAGGTACCGTGCCAATGGCTAAATTAAATTGGCTATCTCAACTTGCGTGAACTGCCTACCAGAATACGGATAACATATGCTACTTAACCGTTCGATTGATCTTATAAAACCAATAATAAGCCTGAGAAACGACGAAGATTGAAACTAAATTGAATCATGTGGGCAAAAAACTAACCTCCCTTCAGCCATGTTATCCCATCAGACTGGGTACTGGAATTAGAATTGCGTCTCAAGCCGAACCATTTCTAATATTAAAGTCACTTAGAAGTGGAGCTACTTACCATGTATTTGTTGAGGAACACCGGTTCATCAAAAACGGGATAAATCAGCAAGACGTCTTCTCATATTGCCATTCCAAATTTTATGCTAAGAAGCAACTCTTCATTTTTTTTCTCTGGTTCCCTTCGATCGTCAAACGCTAGCAGTCATTCCTAAAATAGAAAAAATACGTCTTCCAATTTCTTTCCTTCAATCCATATTCTTCGTCAATAATAATGAGATCTAGAATTATGTTTATTATATAACAGTAGGTACTTATATAACATCATCTCCAGGCTCCAGACAAACATCCCTTACACCAAAAACGTATCAATAACTCTGAGAATTTTTACGTAACCTCCACATTGGTTAAGTACGTATTCTTATTGCTTGTTTACTCGCCTCTCTTCCACTTTTCTGTCTTGTTATACGATGACGATGATTTGATGAGAAAGTATGAAATGACAAGAAGCAAGCACGTTTCTCACTTTACCACTCAACTCTCAGTCACTCTATCTATCTCTCTGTATGTGTACACAGTATTATTATTAGTTCTTTCATCATCGTCACATAGCCCTCGTCGTTGTCGTCGTTGCATGATGTGTGCTTTGCTACACAATTTTTCCTTCACCTCTCTCAGTCCCCGTAACTCGAGATACTTTGTCTGCTTACATACAGTAAACAAGATGTAACTATATAATCATCTTTATGTATGTATAACTTGTGTACAGACGGAGGCATAATAGAAAAAATACGAATTCACATTTCATTTTTTTACTCATCTGTATAAAAGTGCGTTCGGGGAAGAAGATACACAACGTGTGGCAAAAGACTGAGAATAAACCTCTTTTCCTAGTTGTAACGTGCATGTTGTACCTATTTTAAATCGTGTGCAACAAGGCATCCAAAAATCATCATAAAATAATGAGATGAAACATGAAATGACTCTGTCGACTCTCACCACACCAATGTAAGTCATCCATAATGTACGACATATGTTTCCCATGATGCGTCCCTACTCTCAAGACTACGGTCACAAGGAGACACATGAGATGAGGATGGTGAGGTGATGATGATGATGATGATGATAATGGTGACGACGACGACAAACTGACTACGACGATAATAGTGACTGTGTATAGGAAAATGGTCAATATTATTACGTGTTTACTGTCCGTGAGGAAGTATAAATTGGGAAAAAGTTTTTGTACATCGAATTTCCCTGTCGAGATGATATTATGTAATTTTTATAATATATATAGCGTATACATACCCCTATAGACTCCCTACACACCTACGGCAACACCAACTATTTTCATCACTAAAATGATCAGAACATTCAACCCTGAATAAATAGAGGATCATCACTCGTTTTCACACAATTTGAAGGAAATGCAGTACAAGTATGATGAAGCTCTGTGGTAATATAATAATTTAAAAAATTTACGCCTCGTACTTTCAATGTGACGAGTCGAGTATGCGTATGGATACCTACGTAGACGCTAAAAATATAAATATTAGTATTATTATTCCACTTTCTAGTAATACCATAACGACTGGGACTTCACATTTTGCACGATTACAAAACAAGCAAAAAGAGACCTGGGATGTGACGAATAGTCACGTTCAACTCTTTAAATTAGATTGCTATAAGATCATAATACTCTCTGTTTTTTTCTCATTTTTTGTTTTTTTGTCTCAAATATCAGCAATTTGCAATCATCTCACGTAATTTGATGTGATGCAATATTGATCAGCACATCGTATTCTTATTCGCACATCCTCATTTGAAAAAACACGCAGACGCAACAAATATGCCACAATGGCAGTGCTTGCACTTACTTCGCTTGGCAAAAAAAAATGTGCCAGCCGACCGCACGTTTTGGTTTCTCGGTTAACAAGGTATGTATGCACATTATGTATAGAGGTACGGTGGTTAGTAAGGAAATCGGGTTACGTTACTCTGAAAATAAGAACTATTAATAATCAACACTTTTCTTGCGACTACTCTTGCAACTAAAAAGCTTTTCCTTGCTCTTTTTGTGATCCATTATTATAAATAAGATTGAACTAAAAGATGGTAACATCAGCATAATCTTCTAGTTGGAATTGTAGTTGCGGAATATGCAATTCTGTCGAAACTTTCAAAGTAAAACGGAGTACTTTTATACGTCATGTTAAACTTATTATGTCAGTTATATAGGGAGAAGATGATTACTTCGGCATCTTTTTTTTACTCCACGTCTTCAGGTTACTACGACGAAATAGTATAAAAATATAAGCGTCAAGTAGAAATACAAAGTTTCGCCCACACTCACAGTAACATACTTTCCGTTTTTTTTTGTGAATGGATGCAACAACAAGAAAGGTGTTAAATGAACGGAAAAGGAATGGTTCTTTTCATGTGTCAAATTACTACACACATACATGTTGAACATTCTTGAACCATCAATAAATCAAATCTCCATTATCTACGTTTTGCTTACCATACCACAATATCCTGTCTTTTGACAAGATAAGTAAGCGATAGATGTATTGCATCAACTTGCTTAGATCCTGGTAGCGATGGTGATGATGTGGGAAACACTTGCAACCGAAAATACTCAAAAAAGGCAAAAAAAAATCCCTACTCGACGTGTGATTTTTACATTAAGTGCAGCTGGATAAAAGAAAGAGTACTCGTTGTTAAAAATCATGAAAATCAAAATATATCTCTCTGGTTAAATTGTTGATGCCGTCGAAAGTGACCCGAACGAAGCAGCAACCATTTTGTGGTTGTATGTTCAATGCTTGGTGTTGTTAGAAGAGCTGAGATACTTGTTACGTAACCCAATCTTGTGAACTTGGTATGTAGGTATGGTATATGTATACCTATGTAACTGTAGGTATGTCCTTTCTGACATTTTCAAAAAATGTCTTGTTTAGTTAGAATACCATCGTGCTTGACGTGGTTGGTGACACCATCATCATAACCAATTGACGTGAATCTATACAAAAAGGAACTAAAACTTGGGAAAAAGTGCTTCCTTGAAAAGTGAAGAGTGGTTATGCTGGTGGTGGGGGCGATTCCTTCTTACGATTGTGTAACCAAAGCCACTGAAGACGATAATAGCACATAAGGTACAAGGAGTGCAGCCATACGGTTCTTAAGAAGCGAAGAATAATATTGCTTGTTACGACAACAAGGGACCACAAAAAACCACTGCAGGAAAAGCAACAAAGTATGACCTACCAAGTAATATGACTACTGAAAGGAAGTAGTAGTTTAAAGATGACAGAAAATACAAGTGATGTAGAGAGAGAGAGAGCGAGAGTGGGATGAATGAAGAAAATAAAAGGGACTTGGCCATAAAACATTTGGCCTTATTCGCCCTTCTACATCCCCTCATCTTCCATGCGGTTCTGTACCAAGATTACAGGAAGACGATGAGACAATACAAGCAAACATGAACATCTCTGGTAACTTTCAGCTTCAACTTTAAGCCCGTCGTCTCTTCATACTAACTATGAGAATCATCATCAGCATCATCTTCACATTGCAACAACCACAGGATCCACCAGCCTAACAACCATCATCAGCCCTGCACTTGAAGAATTAAAGAAGAAAATACTTGAACCCATTGGAACACGAACCATCATGATGAACCTTGAGCAGTTTTATGAGGATATAAGAAACCAGCCTCATCAGCAAAGCAGTATAAAACGACAACAATTCAGAAGGATAACAAACAATACATAATATAACGTGCCTTGCGAAAAAAGAAGAGAAAAAAAACTTCAGCTCCACTTGAATCCCAAAAAAAAAATGTTTCAAGAAGTGAGCAGGCAACAACGTGTCGTCATTCGTCTGTAATAATATTAGAAGAACAAAGTATAAATATAAAGAAAAACGTAAGTAGTTGAAGTGGTACTACGAGTAGAAAGATAAGAAAAGGGAAAGAACCAGATCTGATCTGATGCAATATACAGTCAGTAGTCACAACATGCTTGTTTACTTGGTATGCGTGTCTTCATGAAAAGTTTCAACAAACTCACCGGGATCTCTGCTCGATTGCTTATTGCTCCGCTTTTTACGGCGGTAATTTAGACAAAACCGTATGCACGCAAGAAAAAGGAGCAACAGAGTGGCAGGGGAGAGAGTGAGAGAGGAAAAAAACCGCACCATGGTGAAATGTCCGCAAGTGTTACAGTATTGCAATGCTGTTGTATTAATACAAGAAAGATGTTTCCTTTTCTGCTGGACTACACTCAAACAAGTCAGTTGCTGGAGGAGGTTGAAGTGGTAGTTGTGGTGGTGGAGAAGAGGAAGACGGAACCACCATATTTATGTATTTGTTTATATATTACTTTTTTGTAGACGCAGAAAAATGAATAAAGAGGAAGAAAAATTCTGTTCATATTCTGGATAACCAGTACTCTTTCCCCTGCAACTTAATTCTGATATCCACGTCTAAAAGTATAAAATATACGAGACTGTAAAAATGGTATCGAAACGAATGCAATATCTTTTCTTTGGGGTAGGATGTAACCTGAAAGTATTTTGTGTCCTCTCTGCTTTTTATATTATTGTTGCTGATGATAGGTTGAGAAATGTTCTCTGGGTAGGCCATCATTCATTGTTGCGATGCTGTATATTTTTTTCCTTTTCAACAGGACAACTGTTTCTTAAGGTATGGCTACATTTGGAAGGTATCAAGTCCGTCCAGGGGGAACTATTACTGGATTAGCGTGAATACAACCTGCCATTACTCATCTTGTCTTGTGCTCTTCATTTGTGTTTTTCTCGCTACACAGCTAATCTGATTTCTTACTTCCCCCTTGCCCGCTGTTGCCTGATGTTGCCAGCATCTCACCCGCTGGAGTTATTACACCAAAACCCTAATTATTCAGTACCTCACTCACTCATCGTCATAAATTCAGTATTATTCAGACGAGGAGATGACGTTGTTGTGGCTGCCCATTTTTCATAAAATATTATTATTGGCAGAAATGATCAATACCAGTTTTTTTTTACGTTTCCGCTTTTTAATATTACTGTTCCAGTCGTTCACTAGTACACCATTAAAATCGTCGTTCATTTTTATGGTAAAAACAGTCGACCCACTAGCACCACAGCATACTTACACACAAGTTGCACCACACGTCACTTCTACCACCATATGGAAACTTCCCTGGCAAGACTCATTTGACTGATGACAAAGGAGACCACCAGACCCGACCAGGGAAACCAGCATTCCACAACTGACACATGAATGTATTCGCAGGCTCACCGCATCATTATCATTATCAACGTCATCATCATTGTTGCCATCAGAACCACGGCAGGGATATTACCATGTGCGTTTATAGCATTGGCCATACATAATAATATGGGGTTACTCGAACACACAATATTATATTACCCATACATATATCTACTTCGATTCCGTTACAAACCCTACCGCGATAAGAATATTATAATTATTATTATTACGTAATGCGAACCAGCAGTAGTAGTCCACATGGCTATGAAAAATGAAAATCGTTTTTCTACTAACCTACATGCATGACAACATATTACTTGTAACATTTATAACTGGAATGCTTCTTCCCAAGAGTGTTTGAGACACCCATTGAATAAACGACGAAAGCTGCACAAGCAGTAACTAAAGAACATTAACCATTGACATAATGATTAAATCCGATACTTCCTTCCCGTCCTGCTTATACTGCTTTTATAAACAATATCATTATTATTATTATTACGACGGCTACCGGAAAATATAGTGAATATATTTTCATTAAGTACCGATATATGCATGATTTAACAATATGTTGCGTCTATGTATGATGCGCTTACATTTAATCATATAGACGTATAATCCTATAGAGATGCCTTCTGCGTGTTGCTGGTGCTGAATGGAAGGGGGAAATCGGTAGTTGGTTATAATCACGGCTTATTTCCCTCCGTATCTCCCCCTGAAGCCAAGGCATTGTCTTGGTGGTGGGAAACGGATAAATGTATAATTCTTTTATTCATTACTTTACTTTCTCACCTACTGACAAGAAAGATGATGAAGAAGTCGTGAATATATTATCTGTCACCAGCAGTGGTAGTGACACGTCTTCCTTTCATTTCTGGTTCCGTTTTTCCTTCTATAGATATTTTTATACAGTCATAGTGAGAGACGTTGTTATTACCCTGTCACTACACATCGTGTGAGTGCGCACACGGGGTATATCCACCTTTGGTGAGAATGTATGCAAGTAAATATCACAGCGAGCTACTTTGAATTACAGATTTTCATCTATACTCGTCAAAAAGCTTTTACTTTGATTCCACTGGAAAATGGACGGAAGACTAGAGAGAGAAGCTGAGGGAAACTAGGCGAGAAATTTGGTAGATCTGTTCTTTAATGTACACCAGCCAAGCTTAAGCACATTTCTCTCTACCACTGCAACAACTCAGGCAGAAAAAAGTCCTTTGAGCATCTAGTCGTCAGATTCAATTCATAACTTTATGGATAGCTACATACAAACAGATTCGCTCTTCATTTTCCTTCTTTGCAAATACAAAAGCTCATTTTATGATGTGTCTGTAGGTGTGTGTATCTTGTTCGTCAGCTTTGATGTACAAAAATTTGATGAAAATCTGTAATGTAAAATAATATCCCTTTCTGTATCTCTCTCTCCCTATACTTTCAGAAACCTTCACAAATGTACCGAAAGATAGATCTAATTGTAATTGTATATTGCACCGTTGCCAGAAAAAAATCCTGTGACAAATGAAAGCAGGAATTATAACACCGCAGCAAGCTACCAATTCCACATAGTTTTGTAGCGAATCTCGTAGTTGAGTTTTTTTTTTCTTCTCAAAACTCTCCCCGACTTTTCTCAGTAAATCGAGTAATATATCCTCTAGATTCATTGAATCAGTTATTCACAGAAAATTAGATGGGCATGTAAAGATAATGTATGGCTGCTATGCTATCATCATCATCCATGCGCTTCCTCTTTCTCCTCCTTTGAGCTCCACTATGTGTGTACTCACTCGTACATACACACCGTACCCTATATTTACGAGTAACTTGCTTACTTGCTTGATGTAATACGTATTTGATAATAAATCTGCATACGTAAAGTTAAAAAGGGAATCATGTATCAGTCATCTTTAGTTTCATTCAGACCAGTCACTTTTAATCATATTATCACTATCATCCCCAACAGCAGTGATCCTCATCCCTTCTTCTGGCACTGTGACAGAAGAATGGGACGACGAATGTAAAAAAAACTGGTGCACAGCAAATGAAATTGTAACACTACCACCACTAATCCTCAACAGAAGCAGGAACGACAAATTGTAATATTTGCTATTCTACTCGTTCAAAAACTAAAGGCTTCGTAAGGGCGTCCTATATAACTTCACCATATAAAAGCCCAACTTTGTCCTAATAATAGTAACACTAATAATAATACTGGCAAAGAACAACAGTTACTATACTTAGCATCGGTAGATTTTTAATAGCATTGCATGTTTTGTTGTTATTTTTATTATTATTATTAGTCACACTGGGGGTATAAACTATCTGACTGGATCACACGAACGCGAAATAAAACAATAACCACGACCATTTGCCGTCCGCCTGCCTCTCTGCCACCGTCGTTGTTGTCGCTTGCTTGTTTTTCGAAAATTCATTCTCCGAATCCCTGCTACAATGCTATCTGTTTAACTAATTGAAATTAATGAAAGTTGAAATATAAATGTTGTAATGCAATCAACACCAGTTCACTATAGCGTAAAACGACCTCGTTTTGAAGGGGAAAACGTTGCTTGCCATGAAATAATAATAATAGTAATAATTTCATTGCTGTAGGGAAAGCAGATGGAGACGCGCACACAAAGACACAGACACATTTTGTGACTGTGTGAGTTCTACCCTGCCTGGAGATTTTCAAAGCTAGAGATAAAATACACATTTGCTAAAGAGACTTTCAGTGTTGTTTTTACCATTCCATGAATGAAATTGATTCTAACGAGAAAACAAAAAAGGCTTTTCATCCTGCTGGCTGCTAAAAATGTGTGAATAGGAAGCCATATAGTCTACGATCATGGCTTGTTATTTAACATACTTATTACTTTACGCCGTTGTCAGAATGTACCAGATACTTTTTTATACAAAGTTCTCCTATCGTTTTTCTGAAAACAAATTGGGTTGCTTTGCCCATCAAACGAGAGAGAGATCGTTCTCAACCATTCCGCCATCCCGTCGGAGCTTAGCACGTTGTTAATATTCAATTATTAAATTAGCATCATTTCTGAATAGATCTCACACGGTATCATTATTATAATTTTCTTTTCTCCTTTTCTATATTGAAGGCACAATGAACTGGTGTGTGCATCTATGTAAATTCATAAAATATGGAAAAGGTGATATTATTATTTAACGCTCCAGTAAAATATGAAAAAAGGAAAGATCTGACACGCCGCGTTTACCCCTTTATGAAAATAGTAGGTACTCGTTTACGTAAACAACATTTATCATATTATTCTTACACAAGCGATGATTACATGAGTGCAGAAGAGAAGAAAAATATGTGCACAAAAGAACACAACCCACTTTAGTTCAGCCAGTAGACAAAAGAATAAAAGGAATGCATGTACATTTTAATAATGCACACAACAAAAAGTGGATGATACAGTGAGGATGATAGCAGAAGCGTTAAAGAAGCATCCCTCTCGTCCTGGTGGCGGTTGACTCTTGGGTGGCTCTCACAGGATTCAACTTGTGATGATGAGTGCATTCTATGCCGGCATGTTGGTTAAGAGGGCAAACTGTAACAACTTTTATACTCCGCCATATCATCATTATTGCCATGTTCTGCACGAATACAAGCATATAGCCGTTTGGGTGAAATTTAATTTGAACAATATGCTTTAAGTCATGTTTTCAGAAAGGGAAAGAGAATGCATGTGAGTTAGATTGAGAGACGGAAGAAAAGAGGAAACCAAGCCGTGTTCTACATATTATTAATTCTTGTTTCTCATATTAGCAATGGTTTACTACCTACAGTTTCCCTGATCCATACAGATACATATGTATATATTATCCTCTTGTTGCGAAAAAGAGATAGTCTGTTAGTCTGTTTACAGTTTAAGTTGGTAATAAACCTAGAGAGAGAGAGAAAGAGGGACAACAGCAGAGAAGCAGTATAAATAGGCATAAATTTTAAGACTGTAAAACCAGCTTAAGCGCTGATGTTTACGACGCCATCTTGCACGTTTTATCTAATGAATATATTATGATGTACGGGAAGGCCTCCTGTGAATGTTCCAGCCAGTTTAGTGGTAGTATTAGTTTAGTTGTCTTTAGTAAAGCAGTAGGAGCTTCCATGCTTCCTCTTTGTGTAATACAAGGCTAAAATTCCAGGAGAAGACTCCCAAGCGAGGATATCATAGAGGTACAACAGCGGAGACCCCGTTGTCGTCGCTTGAAGGTCTTGTGTATTTTCAAGGAAGACAGTTTGAGCTGGTTAAGCACAATATAAGTGTCCATAATGCTTTTTTGTTCCACTTGTGTGCTCTGCTACAAAATCCATTTACTTAAATTTCTTTTCAACCAGTTCACACATTCACAGCGTCTACTTCCGGCATGTTGCTGTGTCTAAGCAGATTCTACACGCAAAGGCGGTATATTATAAAATGTATGTGTGGGTAGTATCAATTTGAGTAGACCAAGTTTGGACACAGTGTGCCGGTTTTGCTTCCTTTGGAATACCTAAATACCCAGAAGCACTTTTTTTCCGCGGTATGGAGACAAACTCGCGGTACTGTGATAGTGGAACAATGATAAAGGAAACGGTTCCATTAAAAGTAAACACGAGAAAGAGTTACAATTACGAGAGCAGTAGAAAAAAACATTGGTTAAAAATGTTTTTGTTCTTCAAACTATTTACCTTGTCATCCCTAATTGAAAAAGATGGAATGTGCAGGGATTGAAGGATATTATTAGTACTTTCGTAAATTTAAAATGGTGCGCACGCACACCCCATCGTAAAAAAAGTAGCTTCCCTTACTCCAAGGTTCACACGAACAAACCAAGTCTGCTCTGCGGCTAAAGGTAGTTCTAAAAGTAATAACACAAATTGTGATATGATTTTTGAAGACAGAGAACATACCTAAAAAAAACTTTCTTTTTGCTATTAAACTAAGTGACATTTATCGGCAATAAAGATGAAACTTTTTTTTCTTTCTCTCTTTGGGTGGGAAAGAAGATGACAATATTTTAGAGAGATTTCTCCTCCATTTTTTGTACGATATTTGTATGTCACATTTTCATAAATTGCTTATCCTCCTGTGTAGCCATGTAATATGTTCATTTTATTAGAAAATAAAAAACGTTTTTATTTGTGCGTTGCTGTTGATATGACTATTGGTGTATGTACACACACAGCACAGCAGGGAATTTAATGTTGGTCACCAACGGCATTATCTTTATGATCCTGAGTACGTGGCGCAATGTACACACTTGCACAAAGGAAAATATCTTGAAACCTTAAAACTGGCTCCGGTTGATCATCCTCATTACTGTTATCAAATAAAAAAAACAAGTCAACGATGATGATACTACATGGGACGACGACTGATTGAGATTACTACATGTGCAGAATTCCTACAAAATTGACAAAAATATTTCGACTACTTTTTCAAGAAAATTGTATCATCTTTTGTGTGGCTCCTACACACGCCTGGTTTACTACTACTTCTACTACCTCTTCTACTACCTGCTTGAGAAACTCAATACGATAATATACCAGTTTTTTAGGCACACAAAATTGCACATTGATTAAAGTTTAAAGAGTAGTGATTGCTTTCTTCAAACGCAAAATACACCTGTGTGTGTGTGTGTACGAACAGGGAAAAGACTCGAAAAAAGCAAGTTGATCCCATAAAAACTCCAAACCATGTACCATGATGATTATTATTACTTCTTCTCTTACTACTACCTCTCTGGTACTTCTACCACTTACACCCTCCCGTAGGCCAACGTATTTTTTCGCAAGTCTCCTCGCAGCAGAAATTGTATCAGTGATTGTAGTGTATGCAGCACTTTAGCTGCATCAAATATAAAAAAGGGAGTAAGTAGTGCCGCTGCTGCTAGTACTTCTAGTAGTAGTCTTCGTTGTCGACATCGTTGTCGTCGTGCCATGTAATAATAACAAATAGCGTAAACTAACTTTCAGTAAGGTTGTTCTAGGACAACATTATCACAGTATGCTTACACCAACAGCAGCAGCACCAAGAAGCAGTAGATATTATACAAGTTGCAGACAGCTCTCTATCTAAAAAAAAACACCAAAGGAGAAGCAAAATTGGACAGGTTAAGCTTCCCAATATAGGTAATATCATTATTGCTGAAAAACTGGCTTTTTATCCTTTTTCCTTCATGTGATGGTTGACTACCTACAACTCGGACTACCACTACCACCACCAGCAGCTAAGATGACTATTTTATATGGCTGCTACTCATGAACCATTGAGTTTTTGTTCCGACTTATTTTTCTTCTACTACTACTACTCCATTTAGACAATTCTCTCTATCACCAGAGCACCGCCATGTACTTGTAAAAGAGCTTTGAGCAATGAGGATAAGAAGGGGAAAAGACAAAAAAAGAACCGTGAAGTGATGTAAGTCGTCGTCGTCATCATCATTATTTCAAGCGAATTAGGTTTTTGAAAAATGTATACGCACACACACACATATTATATTGGGCTTCCATGTTTGAAACCTTATCGTCGTGTCTCGTCCAATTTTCTCCTTGATAGAGTTGCTCCTCTAATGCCACTTACTTGAGCCTTTTTCGTTTACATGAACCGCTTCTTACATACAAAACAAGACAGTTTTTCCTTATGCACGTATAGTAATAGTCATAAAGTCGCGCACAATATCTGTGCTGTAGCTATGGTTACACCGAGACAAAAAGTATTTGATAACGATAGTTTTGTGTACCACACAAGACAAGTCGAGTTTCCTTCAAACTGGTGCAATCCCATAAAATTGCATTTTTTCTCCTTTTTTGCTAACTCTGAAAAGACGTTTTTATGCCTAAAGGATGACTGTTTACTGTGTGTGTACTGATGACTGAGAATGTAAAAAATGCATGTTGGCTTTCAGTTCCTTTCTGTAATAACGATAATAATAATAATGGGCCACACAAAGGATTCTGTGCAAAATGTACAGTGAAATTGCAGCGGCAATGGATCACAAAATATGTGACATGATCACATATTTCCTTTAAAACTGTAACGTTTCTAGATAATAAGCTTTCTGACTGACACACACACACAAGTATGTAATTCTGTAAGTGGAGGGAAAGGAAAAAATCGGACTAGCCCAATAAAATAATAAATACCTAGGTACGTTATTACATTTTTTTATGGGCAACATTGTACTTTTCTCGTTTCGGATCATCGTCATTATTATCATTGCCAGGGAAAAATGAAAAGACGACAAAAAATCATGTCCTTTTTGCTCTCATTCGCTTCATCTCATCTCTTTCCCCAGAAATACAGAGCAGCAACAGCAACGTGTGTGTGATTGTTTCAAGATGGGCCGTTCAAATGGCTGGGCATACTACCAAAGCAGATGATGAAGAAGCATTCTTATAACAGTTTCTCTACAAGAGTTCCTTAAAGATGAAAAAATGCTGCTACTGCAGCCTCCCAAGGGAAAAAGCGGCAACAATTTATAAAAGACAAAACTGTTTTCCAATTCATGCCTCTCACTCACAATAGCAGCAGTGCAAGCAGTCGGAGTGCCGAAAAAAAATGTAATGTAGCACAAACCATGACTCTTCATCATCTTCAGCTGGCTTGTTGCAGATTACAACAATATGGCTATACTGACTGACTGACGACGATGAGAACTTTGTGAGAAGTACGTATCATGTGAGACGATGATGATTTTCTTTTCATTCTTTTATTTATCCCTGCGTAGCCGAGAATATTTACACGAAACAAGAGCAAGCATCAAGCATGACTGATGACACGGCATGACTGAAGAAGACAGTCAACACAAAACTTCAACCAGCGCATGAGTCATAAATTACACTGATACATGGACGCAACGCACAATACTGGTTGCTCCGTATCAAGTTTTCATTTCTCATTTTTATATCAACATGATATGATGATAATGGTTGGGCTCAGGCACGAACAAAATATTTCATTATCATCTTCTTCTTCATCTCTGTCTCTTTCTATACTTAAACTTTAGCTGACAAAGTAACTGGCACTATCTTCATCGACGTTGCAAAAAAAACTGAGCTGTTGTTATTGTTGCTGTCGTCCACAGAAGAAAAAAAAAATGTGTGCCATTTCCTTCCTCTTTTCTGCTGTTACCGTCACCATTGACGTACGCAATTTGATGCAAGCTGGTTTCAGAGAAACGGTAAACAAAAATTGTCAATTTTGAAAGAGATTTTTTTTTTCACTTCAAAAAATAAGGCTAATAACAACAAATAAGTAGGAACAATAACGAGAGACAAATGAGAAAATTGGGAGATAGATATACTTGACTCGTTGACAAAGAACAAAAATGATGAAACAGATAACACGCATCCTTGAGCAAAAAGGTTTAATGATGACATTTATGAGGCTATATGGTCATTATTGAAGAAATAATGCCAACTATACGTACTATTAGTGTTTTTTTCAAAGCAAGGTTACGAAAAACGCAAGGAAAGAGAGAAAATGTGCTCACATACACTCGTCATAATAATATATGGTTTTCTATTTAAATATTCAAATAATGCAAAATAATTTTAAGGCATGCAAAACTGATTATATCTGTTTAACCCGTCGTAGTAGAAGCGCTTAATGTAGTCGTAATATATATATCCCATAAAAATCCCGGTGGTGTGGTGTGTCTCAGCTCGACATTTAAAGTCCCAGTAACAGGCTGGATCTTTGATCAACGGTGGAAATAAACCATGAATGTAAAATAGTGGATTTTATTTAAATAAGTACCTACGAGATTTTGATTCTTTAGAAAAATGCTACATACGAACTGACTTTTACACCTTTGTACCCAGTAATAGTAATAAATTAGGAAAAGAATAAAAAATGGCCTGAAGGAAATTCTTTAAATATAATAATCCTCAGGCATCTGATGCCACGAGAGGATGGCTTAAGTCAAGATGCGGATTTAGTACAGCGAACCCACTTACATTACTTCCCCGTCGCCGAGTGAAGTTTCCAACGACCGGGTGATATCTTTAGTAAATATCAAACTTAACAGATAAACGCATGATTACAATAATCGTAATATATGGTTAATCTATCTCTTTCGCTCTCGGGTTGAATTCTCTCTGGCCTGTTGAATAATAAGTGGGACAGGTACAAGTAGTGGTTACCAAAATTGATGGTGGTGCTGATGAGTATACCTATTTTGACGAGGTTGAAGCTTGAGACTCATATCATTATTATTGTCGTGTGATTACAACAGAGAGAGAGAGAGAGAGAGAAGATTCTACGAGAGGACCACCTTTCCATTTTTCTTGTACCATAACATAATCACCGGCAGCATATATATGAAACGCCAGTAAATGCCACACAAAGGGAAACCATTGCATTGCAAATCAGCTACACGTTATTATTGTATGAAAATGTGAGCACTGAATACTGATCAGGCGCACTACCATACTAGAT
>JAHZNB010002804.1:0-23376 GCA_027744295.1 Callyntrura guangdongensis | reverse complement strand
ATTACAGTAAGAGGCTTTGGGTGACACCTACCAAGTGTCGTTATTATGCAAAGGTGTCAAATCAATAAGAACAAAATATTATGTGTGTTGTGAAGACAGACGATGTAGAGGGGAGAGACGATTAAGTGAGTAGTTGAGAAGCGAGAGAGTGAGAGTTAGTTGGTGGCGCAGTGCTAAAGGTCATAACGGTTAAGAAATTTAGAAAATAAGAAAGAAAAATTAACCACTAACGATTTTTATTTTTTGTTGACGGAATAGTTTTGTGGGCTGTTTTTGACGAATAAAAGTTTTAAATGGTGGTAATATGAAGCGATTTGAAAAAAAGTGTGTGGTGATTGGTTGGGGGTAAAAGAAAATGTGTTCGGGTGGAAGACAATTTTATTTTGGTGTCAAGAAATAATCATAGATAAAAAGGGGAAAGTGACGAAAATGAAAAGATTTTCAGATGACGCCGTGGTGTTGGTGGTGATGTCCCAGACCGCAAAAGGGAGAGAAGCAGCGGTAGAGTCAAAGGCGACCAAGCCGCACGCCGCTGCAAGCGTGAGTTTAGCGATGGTTGTGATGATGGCGATGATGGGGACAATGTGTGGCTGTCGCTTGGGGGCTGAAGCGGCCATTGCAGAGAACAGCTTCCAGTATAAGGAGTGTAAGAGAAAGTGTCACCACTACTAAAATTATGGCGGAGGTTTTGGAGGTTTAAATTAATGGAGGGTATTGTTTTTTTAACAGATTGGTATCGGACGGAGCAGCTGTGTCCGGATTTACAGGAGGTCGTCTCCGCAAAAGAGATTGACACTGCCAACTTGCCGTACAAGTCGGTATTCCGTTTTATGGACCATATTCAGTCAGTTTCTGAGCAATACGCGGATCTTCCCTGTATTCTCGAGTCCAATGGACCTAAGAGACTGGTCAGCACGGCGCTGATTGAAGCCATCCACGTGGACAATCGCCCTTGGAATTACTCTGGGGCGAGAACTTGCGAGGAGCACATTAAGCTTCGCCTCCCGGAACCGACATTCCTGAAGAGAAGCAACGTGCCCAAAATAATTTGCCGGGTTCCCAAGTCCCGTAATGGTTTGAAGGAGGTCACCGGATCCCTGTACCATCCTTACGTGTGGCAGTTCCCTAAAGGAAAACTGGGGCTCAGTTTTCCCAGCTTTAACCTCAGTCACCTGATTCAGGTGCAGCAATTGCAGCAACAGCAAGAGAGTCTTAACATAGGTTTCGCGGGAGGTAACCAGTCCGGTACGGGAGGAGGAGGGACCGACTCGCCAGGGGAGGGGAACAGTACTCCCGGAGGAAAATCATACTGGCTAGAGCCAGATCCTTTGGGACGTCAATTTGTGCAGATTGTGTTCACCACACGACTTGGTGCAGACTGCACGATCCGCGTGCAGCAGTACCTTATCGACCCTCAAAAGACCCTCTGCGGGGATATTCAAACCCGCTCGCCCTTTCGCCTTTGTGGAGTCTACGACTGTTCGGAGAAGGAGGACATTCTGCGCACCCTCGGATTTTGGACTCACCGCAAGGTCCACGACCAACTGGACATTTTACTGCAGTCCAATTTACCTCGATGGCGGAGGGATGAGCCCTCCTACCTGGAGATTCTCGTGAGTACCCTGCGGGCGCTGATAATGCCCCTTCTATTCCTAAGCGTATTCTACGTGACAAGAAGACTCAGACTTAAACTAGCTAGTCGTCATCATCCCTCCACTCAAGGAGGCCGACCTGCGGGAGGAGATCGTCATAGAGGGATCCTCCGTCAAAGACAGTGCTACCTGAGAAGTTTAATGCGGGATGGCGCCGCCGGAACCGCCAACAATAACAACAACAACAGCTCCGGCTCTTCAGACAGCAGCAGTGGCTCTGCGGAACAGATGCTCAGACCTTCGCTGATACTCAACCACGTTGTCTACGATATTCCCGTGGGGGGCACTGGGGAATACCCAGTGTACGAGGATTTACCTCCTCCGTACGAGTCCATAGTGCAGCCACCAAGTTATCATGTGGCTACCACGCAGGTCAAACAAGCGTCCAGTCCGTCGCCTCCTGGAGTGCCCATCCCTCCTGACGAAGAGGGCGGCGGCGGTGGAGGAGAAGGCGTTGCAGTCATAAATATGCCTTCTAGTAACTCCTCCCCTACTCGGGTGCCTCTCTCAACAACAACAACAACAACAACAACGGTCACCTCCCCTGGCGACGTTCACAATTTCTCCCCTTCTTCCCCCACCAACAACGCTACTGCCGTTAGCGTGCCAGAGACAGGGTTATCCTCCCCCACTAGTCATCAAAACAACACCGTTAACAATAGCAGCAGCTGTACACTAAGGCTTCTTGACGAAGTCGTTTTTCAAGTTCCTGCAGATTCCCCCGCTCCTACAAACACCCCAACTGTCACATCAACCTCACCTCCTCCATCGTCGTCTCCACGTCACACCCCCGCCTAAAAAAATGTCTGCCTTTTTTCCCTTTGACATGCGCTCACAATTACGTCGTTGATCCGAGGGAGCCCTCCCTCCCCCAACGACCCTTCACTGTTGTTGTCTTTGTGTACATGTTACTCAAATTACTTATATAAATGCACTAATTATTATGATAACAACTGCTCTGTGTGTTCTAAGCCCCCTCCAGTGCCAGTTCAGCAGCAGAGAAATCGGCTGTTCACCCAGTAATCGCATTACCTTCGCTGGTGTCCCACTTTTTTGGTGATGTCCTTGCCGCAGGATCAACACATATTATTATTTTTGCTCCTTCAACATAATAATTATCATGTGACAAAAAAACAAAAGTGATTGTACTCTAAAAATACTAATATTCCTGACTAATAATTAACTACTACAATTAAAACCAAGAAAATACAATCGATATATAAATAATTATTTAATTATAATTATAATTACTATGATTAATACACTGGCCACCACCATTGCCGTTGTTGTTGTGTTGTGACTTTTGTAAATAATAAAATGTAATAATAATAAACCAAATGTAATTCACCCCAATATATCCACCGATCTCATTTCCTTCTCCTGCACGTTGACTCGTTATCATTATCATTCCTCCCAATTATTAATTCTCAACAATTTACTCTAGATTATTATTGTTATTGTTAATTATTATTATTATTATTACTATTATTGTAATTTAAAAACTTGTAAAATGTACATACACTTGTGTACCTCCTCCTCGTCTACTTGTTCTAGTGATATCGCCATGTACCACACAACCACACATACATTTTAAGGAAACGAAAGAAGAAAAAAATAAAATCCCCAAATAATTTACTCTGTACATTATAAACAGTCATTATTATAATTATTATAATATTTAAAATGGCAAAAGAAAGACATAAAGACAAGCATATTTAAAAAACCCATTTGTTTCTTTCATTTTATTATCAAGCTTTGATAAACAGCTTTTCTCATTATTCTGACAGCATACTACTTTTTTGGCTCATTGTCAATTTTTTTGGGAGGAATGGGGGGAGAGGGGGTAAACCAAGTTTTTCCGATAAAGATGCACATTTTCCTTTTATAAGTGTCTTCCATGCTGCATTGCATATTTATTTGGTGGTTGTTGTCAGCGGCACGACTCCTACCGTTGACCGTTGTCATCAGTAATCATCATCATCATCGTCGTCGTTAGCTTGTCTAAGTTTTTTGGCAAGCAGTACAATAGTAGCAAAGCTGATCAAGCTTTTCGCAAGGTTGTTTCCTCCAAAACTTTTTCACGACTTGTAGGATTGCCTACTACACAACGAGACACAGAAAGAGCCAGAGAGTGGTTGTAGTGGAGTAATAGAATCTCTCTGCTTAAATGACAACTTTATTTGTGAACGTTACATGGAGGGATAATACAACGGTATTCAATTTCTTCTCTCTGCTCGGTGGAAAGAATGAGTATGGAGTAGTGGAGGGAGTCAAGTGCAGAAAAAATGCAATGTATCCCTCGTGTGTTGGCGCGCACCCAGCGCCAGCGGTACAACAGCAGCACCGTCTAAAAAGATGCAAGCATTCCCATCTGTATGGAATGGAGGGTATTTACCACACAAACTACCTTTCTGACTAGTACACAAACCCTCCATGGCATCCAGCAGAAAAACGCTGCTTGTGCTCTCTCTCTCTCTCTCGTGTGCCCTCTACCATCACTATTGTCGTCGTCGTCATGAGGAGGGAGCTGTGGAGTTGTGGTGGTGGTGGCATACAACGATAATATATAACGGTAACCTGTAGTAACGACCGTGAACTGAACGGTGGAAGAAGAAACACAAGACGGTAGAGAGTGAAGAAAATTGATATGCTCTTTTTTGATTCTCTCTCTCTCTCTCGTGGCTTGTTGCTAGTCGGTTTTTTCTCTCCTTTTTTTCCACGATACCATCACCACCACCGCTGCTGCTGCTGCCCTTTTATTATTTATCGTCTTTGGGGAAAATAAAATAAAAAAGGAAGAAAAAGCGGGGCTGCTGCGTGTGGCTTGGCTGTAGTATTCTACAGATATGCATTTCTACTGTGTTGGTTATGGGGAGGATGTTGGAGGAGTTTGGAGGCATGTGTGTGTGTGTGAGTGAGAGAGAGCGTGCCGTGTAGAAATGTATGTGTGTGTGTTTCCGCGATTTCGTTTTTATAGGAAAAAAATAAACCTATTTCCCTACTCATGCTACTAGTAGTAGTGCTGCTTGCTGCACACGGAGAAAATCGTCACCAGGATGTCGTTGTCGTATATTTGTGGGGACATTCATTTGATGTGCATTATTGGCACCCATAAACCAATAATACTAGAAGAACGGGTGAAGAGGAGGAAGATGATGATGACGACGAAACAACAAATGGTGTTAATGTGTCCAAGTTACGTTATCATAATGAGGTAATCTTGAAGGGGGGAAAATGTGACACACAGGAAGGAATGGAAAGTTATCGAGGACAAACCTAAAAGTGGAGTGAGGGGTGGAAATAATAATAAAAAACGAGTGCAGGGATTTTTGTTGAGGAGGTGGTGTTTAGCTGTTAGTAACTTAATTAAGTGAGGTGGAGGGGAAAACAGGCGCACAATCGGTCTTGCAGCTTTATTAAGCCAATTGCTTCATTGTGACGACCACTTAAATATTTTAAAAAATTTTTGGGTTACATGTCTGAGCAGATGTATTTTCGTTAATGCCGAGTAGTATGGGTGGCGAGAATTATTTTATAATTTATAATTTATCAGTGAAATTAGGTAATTGTAAAGAGTAACTTGAAGTGGAAAGTGACTTAATTATTGAAAATAAATACATAATTGATTGGTGACTAGTGACTATTATCCACTTAAAGTGAAAATGGTGAGGGTAAAGAAAGAGGACAAAAGTTGCAGCTGTTGCGCTGGCGCTTCGGTGGTGGGAAGTTCAAGGCCAACCGCAAAGCTCTTCCAGCTCTGCTTTTTGTTGAGTTGTCATCTCTTCCCGGCGATTGGAAGTTTAAGTTTGAAACCCCCCGCAGGTTAGACCGGAAACGAAACGAGCAACTATTATTTATTAATTTTAATTAATTATATTAGAATTCCTGAACTCATTACTAATATATATTTTTTTTAAATTATTGTTGTGACAGAGGAGATACTTAACAAACACCTGTGCCCCAACCCTGTTTTATCCGCGACATCTAAGCTGCTTCCTACTGAACTCGCAAAAATTTTAACCATACGCTTGCAGCCCCGGAACCGGTCAAATACCTACTTTTCGCGCTTTCGCCCCTGCACATTTATCGAGGACCCTACTTTGGCGACCCCGTCGTCATTCCCCGTACAACATCAGTTTCGTCACCCTGGAGGTGATGGTGAAGATAACAGCAGCAGCAGCAGCAGTAGTAGTACAATTACTCCGGCTACCAACAATCCTCGGTACGCGAGCACCACTCCCATCATCCGAATTCAGTCTATCAACCTTAACATTTCCCCGTGGAATTTTTCCACAGCCACGGGAGAGTGTTCCAAGTTCATTCTATTCCGAAGCTGGTCCGAGTATGGAAATGGATACCCGGTGATGTGTGGCCGGGAGAATTTCGACCAGTTTTTGGGACCTTATGGTCACCCCATGATACTCTATTATCATCTCCGAGATCAAGGCATGTCATTTCCGCTGTTTCATCCCAACTACGAGCCTCTAATATCCAGTGCTTCCTCCTCGTCCCTATCATCTTCCTCGTCAGCTTCTTCTTTTCTTGGCACCGGCAGGGACCAGTCCCGAAACATGTTGGAACTCAAGTACATGCTCATCTACTACTCCGTTCGAGCCCCGGACGGCAAGTGGACTTGTCGCCTGCAGCAGTACACCATCAATCCCCTACAAGACGCGTGCCCTTCGTGGTCCGCCACCCCGGCATCCCCCATTTGTGGTGAGTACCAATGTCCCGAGCTAGACACCCTCTACCAAAAGAAAATGGGGGTGATGCGGGGGGAAGGAGCGGACTTCCAACAACAACGTTTCATCATTGTCAAGTCTAAAACCCAAGAAAAATACCGCGTGCGCAACTTTCTGCGCCAAAAATTTGTCCCTATAGTTTTCCTTGTGATCCTCATCTGCGCCTACAAAACCTACATGAAGGCTGGCCTCCGACTGCACGATCAAATGCCCATGCCCGTGTCAGAAACCCGGCTGAGACGCTACAGCAGTCAAACCCGTCATACCCACCACCACCACCGTCACCACTTCCGTGACATCTACTTTGACTACGGGGTTGGTGGCATTGGCGCCAGCGGCTTGAGTGGCGGAGGATCCACCTCCGACGACAATAATCTACCGGTGGGTCTTCACATTCCGTACGAGCCTTCCTCTCCTCTCTCTAGCAATGGCAGTCGTAGTGTCAGTCGGGCCCTGGATGGAGCTTCCTCCGCTTCCACCAACACCGCCGGCGCTTGCACCTACGGAAAATACTTTGTACACCCAAGTGACCCTCCCCCTTCCTACGACACCTTATTCCCACCCTCCTACCACGACTTGTTCTACTCCTCCCCTTCCTCTAACTCCTCCGAGTCCTCTTCCACCCCCACTACTAACTCCCACACAAAACACCCCAAAGTGTAAAAACCACTCCTTTTCAAAAACATCCCTCTCCACACCAACCCCCAAAATATAGACTTGTTTCGTACGAATGACCACACACATACCGTATCTAAGTATTAATTTAAGTTATCTGAAAACTCTACAAGATAACCCTTTTCTTCCTCTGCTGTCATTATCATATCCCTAATTAAATTATATACCACCTTTCCTCCTCATCATCCCCAATTTACTATAATTAATATATCCTCCTTTTCCTCTTACCCCTCCCCTTCTTTCCTTTCCACCCTCAATTCGCTTTAGCTTCTCTTTTGGTTCATTTACCTTTCAACGCGCAATTATACCAAATACCATCCTCCGAAAAAGGAATATATCCATATATCTCTCTATATTATTATCATTGTACATACATACCTACATACATACTGTTAGCTACATTGTTAGAGACCGAAAAGAAAAAAAACGTCACAAAAAGCTAATAAATTAATATATATTTAGACTACTCAATTTTTTTCTACCGAACGGGGTATACTACTCCTTACTGTGCTCACATTGTTAAGCCTTTGCTTGTAAAGTATATTCCGTACAATGGAATACCTTTCATCAAACAGGTACATCATCATCATCAGCAACTACATTTCCTCTCTGAAATATTCTTCAGCAGGGCAAACAACCCAAAAGTCAATTTTTTTTTGGTGGAGCGACGACGACGACGACGTGTATGTGTGTACACAGTTGGGTAATAAGAGGAAACAAGTAATTATAAGTACTACCAATACCAATATACCTCGTCGTGTAATCATATTGTGCAGAGGGGATGAGGATTAAGAATGATATGATGATGATATGAGATGTACAAAAAAGGAAAGAAAGGGGAAGAATACAAAGGTATACTATCTTTCACAATAATCCGTGTGTGTGTGTGCACCATGGACGACGAGACAATGCAATTTTGCAGTTTTCATGTTGGTCGTCATCCCCCAATAATATTTTCTCTGTCGCACCTTCTCCCCCCTTTTCGGCCGAGAATAATAATATGGCAGCCAAACCGTCAAAGGAAATTTTCCGTAGGGAGAGAGAGAGAGAGAGATTTTTAACAAAGAAAATATATAACTTTATTCTTAAAATTTGTGTAATTCTGGTTGATCATCAAGAGAAGCGTGAGGTAGCTTTGCAGCAACTGGATGATAAAGGAGAGGAGAATGATGAAGATGGCTTGTTCAATATTCTACCAACAACAACGCCAACGCAACCACAATACCAATACCTCTCGTTTCTATACTCCACCGAAACTATAATTTCATGGAAATCCTTATTGCAAATCCCCTCGTTTCTCTCTCTTTCTTCCTCTCTGGCGCGACAAATTTCGGGAGGTAGTTTTTTATGACCGACCGAGGGTGTGCGTGAAATTTGTGTGTAGGTTTCAACTAAAATCATAATCAATGCCGTGCAATATGATACTGATGACTGGTGATGATGATGATGATGATGACGAAACTCAAAGAATGAGACCAAGGATTACAAAATGGGGGTTGAAAACGTCGCAGTGGTTGTTGACGGGGTTGGCTGGGCAAATACCAAAAATATAACATCCCCAAACCTCCCCTCACTCTACTACCATCATCCTCCTCAGCCGTTGTACTACACAAAAATTCCACAAGGAATGCATACGTTATGAAGAAAAATTTGTCTTAGATAAGCTATCATGTTGTACAAAGGTAAAAGGTACAACCAGCCAGAAAAAAACGTAATGCAACTTTATTATGAATACAAAATATTTTATCGAAGCCATCGGCAAATAAGCAAAAAAAAAATACTGGGATGATGATGATGATGACGATGGACGACTAATGTTGAACTACCTTCCTTTTTCCCTTTAGAAAAAATATATTGAATAATGGCAGTGCATGTAGTACACACACACACGCGCGCGCACATACTGCATTTACTAAAACAGCCACACTCACAAATTAGTTTTTCTACCTATTAATGTGGCGCATACCCAAAAAAAAATTCCTGTGAGAATGCTTTTATTCAACACCTTTACATAATAAGTAGCAAGAAAAGCTAGGCATATATTATAAAACGAACAGGAAAGCTGTTAAGACTTTTTTTGTTGAAAGTTGAAAGAGTTTTTTGGAGACACAAGAGAAGAGAGAGAGAGAGGTAAGGGAAAAGACAAAAGGAGTTTATGTAGCCGAGACGAGAGAGAGGTAATAATAAGCTGCTTGTTCTGCTCTGCAAACTATAAACTGACAATTTGGTAGCGAAGGAAAAAAATTAAGCTGGATTTACACAAAAGAATTATAATAGCTAGAGAGAGAGAGAGGTATACAGCGAGAGAGGAGAGATGAAGCGAAGAGAGCGACAAAAAGGGGAAATATTTGTGTGTAGAGCCAGCCGAGTGGTGGACACGTACATTAAGATAGCACGAAACTATGGGGGATATTTTTTTAGAGTGCCAGGGATTACATATATTAGTTGGTTTTCCACCGTTTTTGGGTACTCTACCAATTCATTTTAGTAGTTTAGAATTTGCTGCGTTAGAGATCGCGTCGACATCAAAGTGCTTGTTGTCAGTCTTCTCTCTCGCTGTTCGCTCTACCCAAATTTATAATTCCTCGTAATACTCTCTCGCGTTGTCGTTGTAAGATAATAAATGGGTAGAGAGAGAGAGAGAGAGAGAGAAATTATTCCTGGCGAAAAGCCTTTTAGTAGTGGCAGCAGCGGTGTGTGTGCTATCTCGCTCTCTACCAAAAAGGAAGAAACTTGTGTGTGCACACGTAAGTAGTTGGTATAGTGCTGCTAGTTGCTAGCACACTACAAAAAGAACTAAATGGAAATTTTACCCTAATGCACAACCAAACTTGATGGTGATCACGGTGATGATGATGATTATCAACATAAAACAGCGGCAGCATCTATCTCCCTCTTCTTCTTCTGTTATATAGGGAACGTTCATTTGGAACGTTTCTCCAGTAGGGAGAGGGTTTTTTTTTCTAGGGGAATCGGGATACCAACGTTACCCCCATACATGCCCATGTTAAGGGATGTGGTGAACTCTATGGTTTCATGGTCTTAGAGTGCCCCATAATAGGCCCTTGTCATTTGATTTACTGTAACCATTATACAGTCACGTCTACTGCTAGAGTTTTGGCGCCAACATAATCATCATCATCGTGCTTGATTGCTGAATGGCTGACTATTTCATTAATGGAAACTACATGAGCAATCGCATGACCAGTTTTTGTCACTGTAATATACATTATCCCTTATATATTTCTCCAAAATTGTCTATTTAACGATGCACGCATTATATTTTTAATGCAAGATTCAAACAAAAGTTATCATGTGAAAAATGTATTTTGACGTCTACATTAAGAATTTCATAGCTGCTGATTTCCAAAACAATTATAAAATTTTGGAATATCACCATACAACGTATATTCCAATATTTACATGTAAATCAAATGCCAAAAACCTATTTGGGGCAGTGTAAGACCATACCATAAAGTTCATCGCACACCCTAAAAACATACCACTTGCCACACTATTCTAAATGCACAGCCCCTTTTAGCTGTTACAAGAGGTTTTTTGGGCTAACTATTTGCTCTACAACGACCACGATCATCATGATAATAAGCTTAAAAGAAGGATGTGGAGAGCTCTTATTATTATAGTTCGCCTTTTTCCAATAACTCTAACTGCTCTACTCTCTGCTGCTGCTGCTGCTGCTGCTCTCTCTCTACCCAAAGGAAACTTTCAATTTAATTCCTGCAATTCAACAGAATAGCTCAAGCTCATAATTTTTTTCTGTTTGCTATTCCTCTTCCACTCGTCGTGTGTGTATATATTGAGTATTGACTAAAAATGGCTTGTGTTCTCGCTTCACTCTTATGGTATACCTACCTATCCACCTACCTACTCCACACTCCACAAATGCCTACTTGAAGGATGAAGAAGAAGAGGAGGAGGAGGAGGGGATGCCTGTATGTAAAATAGGTACAGTCGCTCGCTGACAAAAAACTATTTTATAGCTCGTCTGCATATTATTTATACACGCACTCCTATAAAATTGTATAATTACTTGAAAGAGAGGTCTGCTCTTCTTTTATCAACTCTGGAGAGAGAGCGAAAGAGACGTGGGTAAGCTTGCACGTAGTATTTTTTTTTCTTCTTCAATTCCTTCTAATATCTCTCGCATAGGCAGACTTGCAGGATTTCATTCTTGTTCTCTGAAATACATTATTTCATCAATTGCACACACACACACAACGTTGTATATTCAATATTGCATATTGATCATATCATCCTGATCATCATCATCATCATCATCGTTCAAGCTTGCTCTCTGTGATGACGACGACGACAACGACGATGAAAGTTGAAAAGTGTGTATAAATTCCTGCTAATCCTCTACCACGACGACTGCTCCGTGTAGTACACCATTTGACTGGTATTTCTTCTTCTGAAAATGGCTATTGATATTTTTAATGAGGATACTACTACTCTGCTAATGGGCCGTTGTGTGTGTGTGTGTGTGTAAAAGGATGTATGAAGTTTTATAATAACAGCAGCTCAGGCTTTTTTAAGGCGGCTATACTACAACTACAACGGCAGAAGGGAAAATGATGGCGGCGGTACTGTAATAATATCAGAATTTGGGCTTTGCTGCTATATATTGCTTGTTGATGGTATGTTAGTTGCTGGTAGTTTTGGCATAATTATGTTGATATGAAAAATACAAAAGTACCATCATCATCATCATAATAGATTATTTTGTACTTTTCCTGGGGTACGTGAGTGGTGGTAGTGTACCAGGTTAAAAAATGTATTTTTATTTCTTGATGCTTTTTCTCTCGATGTGAAATATTTTTCAGGTTGTTTTTGCTGTTGTGTAGCCACAATAAAAGTAAATAAATTACAGAAGAGGAGGTTGAACGGACGAAAATGGTGCGGGGAGATAGTGCACATAACTTGAATGGTAAAATAGGTAGAGAAATTGTTTCTCTGTTTGAACGTGATCATCTCAAGGGTTTTCTTGAGAGAGAGAGAGAGTGGTAGTGAGAATGAAATAAATAATGTATCAAGTAGAAAGAAAGGGGAGGAGGAAGAGGGGTTGGGGGGAATAACATAAAATTCATAGAAATTAAAATACTTGTTGATAGAATGATGTGGGTAGTAGTGGTAGCTCAGGAGATGAAGGCATTTTTAGTTGGAAAGGCGATGATAACATTAAATTATACAAGAAAGTGTGTGCACAAAGAAAATCTCCAATTTATAGAGAACGAATATGAAAAATTTTACAGAGAGAGAGAGAGAGAGAGAGGTGATGATAAAGTGGAGAGATATTCAGAAAAATTGGAAAGAGATAACTTGTTCTCCATTCCAAAAAATTTGTCTGAGAGTGGTGATTAGTGATTAGCAACTCACACGGATCTGCTCTACACGCTTATTAATTATTTCCAAGAGAAAAAAATTTTCGTTCGTCATTCCACATCAATTTTATAGTAGTCGTCATTATTATTCTGGATAATGTGAGCTAATAAAAAAAATATCCCAGAATAGTATCAGGATAACTTTTAACATAATTTTTTCTCTCTTTCGCTCCTTTTCTAAGCAGTAATTATTATTATCACTGACATTCGACTCAACTGTAGGTATTATTTTTTACTGCGGCCAATAATTTATTTTTATCATTTTTTGATTTATTAATGACACGCCACCTCTTGAAAGTAAGACTGCTGCGTCTATATATATTAATGTTATATAGCACCACCACGACAGTACTAAAAGTATTACATGAGCAATGTCATAAAAATAGTCATGCCATAATAATAATAATATGTAGTGCTGGTTGTTCTTCTGCTATCCTCACGGTAGCACACACATCTTTGTGTGTGCTATGCTGTTTATTCGAAAGAAAATGTAGTCAAGCGGAAAAAAATTAATTGCATTGTATGTACATTTTTGTGTACCTAGTAGTCGTCTCGTAGACCAGCAGCATCTTCTTCTCACATGATGACATCATCGGGCAAAAATTTATTTCGAAAATCACCTCTATTTCTCATAAATATATTATTACTCTGATTCAGAATACATCAATTGCTCCTCTCTCTCTCTCTCTCTCTCTCTCGTTTCTACTCGCCACTTGCGTGGGCACTCTTTTTTAGCTAAGCGCCAGAGAACATCCTCCATTTACATTATAACGAATTAAAAGACAACTTTTGCTCTATCGCTCTCTCTCTTTATCTTTACCTCCAGCCTGTAGACTACTTCTGCAACTACCTTATAAAAATGACACACAATTGGACATATCATTTTCCACTCATCCTCTCTCTCTCTCCACCACCACCACCGCCATATAAGCAAGCGCACCGAAATGGCGTCTCAAAATCTTAATCCCCTATTGCCTTGATACTTTCAATTTTTTTAAAATCCCTCTTCTCCCCCGCCCCTCATACCTATTTCTCCTCCACCCTACAAAAACATCGTTGTACCTCCATTCTCCAGAAAACAAGAGCAAGAGCCGCTGCCACAGAGAGAGAAGCGCCGCCGCTGCGTATTTAACATTAACGACCTGTCTTTACAGCATAACTCAATACCATCAGCTTTACCAAAACCTCTCGAAAAAAACTAAAGCTACCAAAAATATCTCTCTCTCTCTCTCTTCCAGTTTATTATACTACTTTTTCCTCCTACTACACTACCTCGCGCTTGAAATCTATCTTGAATCTCTTTCCCCTCTCTGAAACACACGACGACAACCCACCAGATAAAATATCTCTCCCCCAATAGCTTTTACACTAGAAATTTTAAAAGTATTATTATTATAGCGAGAGCAAACTATATAGTCCACTCCAGCGAAAGATACGTACACACAGAGAGAAATCGAGATCGGCTTAAATTTTCTTCGTCCAAAAAAACACTCTACACTATTGTAGTGCTGCTGTGACTCTCTCTCTCTCTCTCTCGCCAGCCCTAAAACATTTCGGGGTATTATCATTATTGGTAGTACTAGTCTCCTTGGTGGTGGTAGTGGAGGGGCGACAAAACGCCATAATAATAAGCGAGGAAGAAACAACCTCAACGTGTGCTCTACTACCACTCTACCATCATCATCACTATCACCACCACCACCACCGCGAAAGAAGGGGAAGAAATTTTTTTTTGTTTCACTCTGAGTATTTGATGAATACTCTCTCTCTATTTTGTACCAAACTACCAAAAAGCTTTTTTGGTGTGTGTGTGTGTGTGTGCCTGTGTCTGTAAGTGTTCGCTCCTTATTTGGTAGTACACACACAGACAGTGGTGGTGTTCTCCTCTTCTGCTCCTGCTCCTGCTCTACCAGAAAATATGTGTATAGTAAACTGAAATGAGTTTTACATGATTGTATTATTACACTACCAACAGCCGCCGCAGCAGCAAAAATAGTGGAAAACGGAGAGGAGGCAAAATGAATAGCAACTACACAGAGAGAGAAGAGAGAAGAAGAAGAAAAATATGTAAAACTCAAACTCTATCGAAGAGAGAGAAAGAGTAGTGTGATGTATATGGGTATTGATATTGAATCATGACGACGACGATGATGAAGCTATGAAATGAACAAGTTGAGTTGATGAGAATGAAAAAAAAATATGTGGAGTTTGAGGATGATGATGATGATGATGCTACAATACAACCAATAAAAGTATTTTCCAATAGTCACTACTTTATAATCTTTTTTGTTGTCGTCGTCGTTGTCGTCGCTGTGAGACTGAGTCTCTCTTGCACAAGTAGTACTTCTCTGCTCGCTTTGCTATTTTGTCTATTTTCAATAATAGGTAGGGTTATTAAGGTTGTAGGATAAAATGTAATAGAGAATTAGGTATACTTTAAGGTAAAGAGAGAGAGAGAAGAAGAAGAAGAAAATTTTCTGGGTATTTGCTATTTTTTTATTATTATTCCTCCTCCGCGCTGCTCGTCGTCGTCGGTGTAACGCAAGTAAGACTACCAGCAGAACTACCACTGGTGTACGACGGCCAGTACCACCACAGCTTTTGATGAATGACGAGAGGATGGTGGTGGGGTAGTTCAGATTATATATTTTTTTGCGAGAAATTGTTTTAATTTGTTGGTGAGCTGGTTGTTGTCGTCATTCAGAGAAGGTACACTAGTTGGGTTTGAAATATTGAGAAGTGTTCGAGTCATCGGTAAGGGAGAGGAATTATTGCACATCAAACGTTTTTTTCCGCTGACGAAGATGTGAGGTGATTCATGGGAGACGACAACGTGAGTAGTGTGTGTGTTGAAGTTGGAGGAGGTGAATCAATTGTTTGGAGAGTCATTGAAGAAATTGTAGTTGGTAGGGTAGTACGTCGAAAGAGGGTTTAATTTTTGCGAGGTTGGGGAATTGTAGTAATTGTTGAATTTTTTAGTTTGTGTGGTTGTGCGTGGGTGGTTAGTGTTGTTGAAGAATATTTTTTGATGTGGAGTTAGAGTTTCGGTGGAGAATTAATGAGAGGGAATGACGGTGAAACGTTTATGTTTACAAGTGGATGAAATTATTAAGGTGATTATTGTTACGACCAGTGCATCTTTTTTCCTGGAGATATTTACAACTTAGTTTGGATGCGGCGTCAGCAGCAGTATTAACGGTGTTTTTTTTGTGTGTGGAAAAGGAGTTGGAGTTTTAGTTAAGGGAAAGCCTCAAAATTGCCGGTTACCAGATGAAGTTCAACATGGAGAGGAGACAGAAAGGGATAGAGGATATACTGCGGAAGCAGCAACGGCAGATTTTTAAAATTTCAAAGGAACTGGAACTGCACAGGGAGTTTTTGAATTTGCAGTTTGGTAAGTATGATTGAAAGGGAATATTAAGATGTAGCGTCACTGTAAAAATTGGGATTTTTTGGTGGAACAACATGTTTTAATGAAAAGGAGAAATGATAGACTAATAATAACTGTTTTTTTCTTGACAGACTCTTTTATGGATTTTCTCTTCCAAAACGGTGGTCAAATTATCAAAAATGGGAAGGAGGAAGGAATGTTTTTTCCGTTGAAAAAAGAGCATTCGCAGCAACAGCAGCAGAATGGAAATAGGAAGGGTGACAGAGATGAAGGTGATCATAGACAAAACATGGTTAATGGAGGTGATGACGAGGAAGAGGAAAATGCAAATGGGGCTGGAGACACAAACAAAGAAACAGAGCTGAAGGAGGATGAGGAGGAGGAGGAAGGCGAGGAGGAAACTCGGGAAGACGGAGACGACATGATGGATTCTATGCTGGCGCCACAAGCCATCTTGGGATCTCCGTCGGGTGCAGACTGTTCAGATGATAACCAGGAAGGTAGCAGTAGTCACGTGAACGTGAATCAGCACGTGAATCAGCACATGAATGGGAATTACCGGCAGAGGATGAAAGGATCTCGGGCACTAAGACAACAGGAAGCTGCCGATAGAGGAGGACAGAGCAGCAGTAGAAGATCGTCACAAAATGTAGTGTCGTCATCGGATGCACAAAATGGGGATGGAGGGTATGATGAGGATGCAGACTCTGAGGATGATGCGCCAGAGTATCAGCAGCACAACGATATGGTTGGTCAAGCGGAAATGATGAAATGTAAGTGGTTCGCAAATGCTCGAGGTAGTAATTGTAATTATTCTTTTTAGAACGTACCTTTCGGATTACAAAATTAATTTTAATGATTTTTTCAACTTTTACAGATGTCCAAAATTTTATGCTGTCGCATTTTCTGGAAGGTAACACCGAGGATAATGGTATGGAAGAAGCCTCCTACAACGAAGAAGACATGGGGGGTTACGAAGGTATCAAGCTGGCGACAAAGAAAATTGAAAATATTTTGTTAATGTTTGTGAGGAAATGCTAATGTACTGACTACTTGTTTGTTAATTTAGGAGAAGAAGACGACATGGACATTGTCGACACCAGCCGTCCTTTCAACGGTAACGGCAACAGCAGACAACATCACTCGTGGTCAAACAGTACCAGCAGTTTACGAGCCGCCGCGGCCGTTGCGAATTTGCAACAACTGGCTGCCAAACAAATCACCGGCACAAAAGCCCCCTCCCGTAACAGTCTTCCCCTCCCCGCCGCCAGCAACATGCCCCACAATGAGCGCACCTGTCGCTACTGCGGAAAGACATTCCACTGGAAACAAAGTTGGGTGATCCACGAGCGCACGCATACCGGGGAAAAACCTTACCTGTGCAAGTGCGGTAAGGCCTTCAGCCAAAAATCCAACATGAATACTCACGCCAAATCATGCGCGCAAGCAATGACCACACAAAAAGGAACCACGACAGTATTCCAAATGAAATGTTCCCATTGCCAGAAAATGTTTACTCACAAGAAAAACTTGGATCTCCACATGGAAAAGTTCCACCCGGAAGTTCTCAACTTGTCCGTTAAACCTTCTACCTCATCCTCCTCCTCACCTACATCCTCCTCTCTCCACCACCATCCCTACCAAAACGGTCTCGATGTAGAGGCTGCCGCTGCCCGAGCTGCGGCTGAAAACGCCGCAATACTAAACATCCTCAAGACTGTCTCGTCTCAGGTTGCTGCGGGAAACGCCTCCTCCTCCGGGAAGGGAGGACTTCTAGGAGGCAGAGAGGCACCTCCCTTGTCTCCTCCCTCCCTCAATGGCTCCCTATCTGGTGGAGAAGACAAAAATGGCCGGTATCCCTGCTCCTACTGTCCCAAACGGTTTCCCGTGAAGGGCACCTTGGAGCGGCATTTACGAGTGCACACCGGCGAAAAGCCCTTCCTCTGTGGAATATGCGGCAAAGCATTTACGCAGAAAGGCAGCGTTAAACTCCATCTCGAACGGGTGCATCGGCAAACTTGTTAAACGGCAGAAGCCACCCAATATTTAATATCATCCTCCTCTCAACTTGACGAAAAAGCAGCAACGACGAAAAATAATACTAATTTAATTAAACCTCGTTTCCCCTTCTCAATCAAGACTGCAGTTTTCCATGCAAAAACAACGTGAAATTGCAATACAATTAATAATGAAGCCATTTAATTTTATTACTACATTTATTTAATTACTTATTATTATCATTATTTACCCAGTAATAACTACTCTTATTGCCATTTTTTTTGTGGTGTCTCTTTATAAAAAATGCATTTATTGTTTTGTACATGTGTATTTTCTCGAAGTGACAACGACTAAAATTACTATTGTAAATTAGAAAAAAATTATAAGTTCTCCACGTGTAGTAGCACTTACAAGCACTCAAGTGTACGCAGGCAGCTCGGCTAAGAACGAAAAGACTTAAGTTGAAAATTATGAATCTCTCTGTCTCCCTCACATACACAAACACAAGTGTAATTTATATTTCTACTAATTAAACGCGCAGCTTGTCTTGTTGACGATGTTTAAAAGGGAAGAAAACCACAAGGATGCCAAATGTTATAATAATTTTTATTAGTAACAATATACTATTTTATATATAGAGAAAAAAACAGTTTTTTGCATTTACCCAACGTGTGTATAGAAATTCTCTAGAGAGATTTATTTGTTAGAAACGTAGTACTCTTCCGTAGAAAAAAATGTTAATCAAGGTCACAGGTCAGAGTTGACAGTTGTTGTTACATATTATTATAGAGGTACATAATGATAGCAGCTCTTGCTAAATTCCATGTCGTACATGATTATATTTAATATTTTAAAACAATAATAATTGTCGTCTGTGTCGTAAAGGTAGTAGTGGCAGCAGCTGTTAGTATTTTTTTAAACTAGGACTTCCAGAAATAAAAATGGTCCGTTAACCGTTAACGGTATCACTAATTCTTTCATTTGAAGAATGACATACACACACAGAGTATACTCAGGAAAGGGTTCAGGGGAGGGGATTTTTTTGGAGGAAACCAGACACGACATGACGATTACTATTAAATTAATTAAGTATATAATAATTAATACTACTTAAAAGAAGAATTGAGATTTTTTCCCAAGACAATGTAATAAATTGTTTAAAAAGATAGCGTTAAAAATATTTCTACGTGAAATGCCGCTGTAGCAATAGAGGAGCATTGTAGATTTTAGAAGGTGTGTTTATTCGACTACTTAATACAATTAGAAGAAGGCAGCTATTTGCAAAAAAATAGACGAGAGTAATAGACAGATAGAAAACAGTTGGAGGTGTACACAAGAAAAAAATTATATATTTTAATAGGTGTTGTGTACAACGGAAGAGAGAGAGAGAGATAAGGGAAGGAAAATCGCGAATGTTAAATATGTTGACATTTTAATGATCCCGACGACAATGATGATATGACATTTTTAATCAAGTAGTCACGCAAAATTAGGAATAGTCATAATAAATAATTACAAATTTACGCAATAAGAGTTTAAAGTGCCGAGTGTAGTTCAATTAGAGATAACTTTTTTGTAAAATCATTGGAATCGAATTTGAAATGAATATAACGGAGCGGAGTTTTTTGTTATCATCGCGTCGTCATCTTTCATCAGTATCAGGATTATCAACTATGTAACAAGTACAATTCACTGTTATTTTTTAGATGAGGGAGGGGCTCGACAAATTGTAGGCTTTCATGAAGGAGAGACTGCTGTAGAGTTATTTTGTACGTTAAAAAACGCGCGGTTATGATAAGAAAAAAGCTTGTTGTCGCCGCCGTCGTCGTCGCCACTGAAAAAGTAGTAAACGGATATATAAATTTATTATATACCTTCCTATATACGCTGTATGTAGCAAAGAAGAGGGGTCGTGTACAAATTTTCAAAAAATATTCCCGCGTATCGTAAAAAATCTGTTTTTTAGCCGAGTGGTAAAATTGTAAAAAAAACTAATCTCAAGACTGCAAGAAATAATGCAGATAAATAAATGGTAATAATGAGTAAGGACTTATGCAACACTTAAGTTTGACGTAAAAACGGTTTGCCTTTAATTGTTAGAACTGTTTATTAAAATAAAATAGTGTAAAGAAAAATTGTTTTGTACAACCCGCCATAAATAAGTAGCAATAACCATTTAAGGCCTTTATTATGTTAAAAAAATGTAGAGGAGTAGAGAGTGAATTTGTGGTAGAGAGGTTGTTTGTCTGTCTATTTAAATGTGACACTTATAAAATTTGGTGGTGTTTCATGTGTCATTTATGTAATTGTTTAACAATATTTTTTCCGTCAACATGTTTACCACCACTACTACTAGAAGCGGAAAGATTTTGTTTTGTTTAACTTGTAGTTACCAATTTTGTAAGGTTCAACAATAACAATGCTAATTATTATTATTATAATTACTAACAAACAAACCGTCACACCTTTAATTAGTTTTACTGCTTCTACTTATTTTACTCAATCTTTAACATGGATAATCAAACCGTAGTGGCAGTACTAGAAAGTAGATAGATATTTTTCGTCAATTAAATCCCAACTTGAAATTTTTTATTGATTGTTTTCTTGTAAAGAAAACGTTACCTTGAACAAATTTCTGGAAGTATTACGATTTTTTTTAGACAGGGCAGCAGCTAAAAAACGAGTGTTGTGTACTTGGTATAAAAAATACTGCGTAATTTGTATATTTAATGCCACTGGAGTATTTTTTGGAGGAAACATGCTAATTGATGTAAAAAACAGACATTATTATGAATTAATTAATCCGACAATTTGTAAAGTGTATCATATTATTTTTCCTGTACAGTTGATATTTAATACACACAAAAATGACAACCAAAACGATCAAGTCGAGAGGTCTCTACAAGCTGCTCTTCTCATTTTCTCACAATTTTTTGAGATTTTTTTTGTTTGTTTATTGTTTTTATTCTCTGCAGGTATAATTAATAATTAATTTAATTTAAAAACCTTGATAGTGCTATTTATTACATCACCCAAAGAGGTCACTGATGTTTTTTTATATTTTGTACAAAGCTCTACAATTAAATGTTAATTTTTACACCTTTAACCGTGGTTAATTTACTAACAAGATCTAACCGTATACAGTTTAGATCTTAATTATAACTATACACTTGTTTTTAAAAATAAACCGCCATTTTTTTGCTTTTTCAATAACTTGTAGTAATATTGTACGTAACGTATCTAAAAAAAACCTATTTGTATCTCGTGTTATATCGTGACAAAAAATAAATTTGTTTTTATTCTCTGCAGGTATAATTAATAATTAATTTAATTTAAAAACCTTGATAGTGCTATTTATTACATCACCCAAAGAGGTCACTGATGTTTTTTATATTTTGTACAAAGCTCTACAATTAAATGTTAATTTTTACACCTATAACCGTGGTTAATTTACTAACAAGATCTAACCGTATACAGTTTAGATCTTAATTATAACTATACACTTGTTTTAAAAATAAACCGCCATTTTTTTTGCTTTTTCAATAACTTGTAGTAATATTGTACGTAACGTATCTAAAAAAACCTATTTGTATCTCGTGTTATATCGTGACAAAAAATAAACCAAAATCTTCCACCCGCGGGATTGTTATTTTAAAGGGCAACCCAAACTAAAGAAAAAATGCAATAATTTTAATAAATACTTCTACCTCTTATTGTACTCTACCAAGAGAAATATAGCGTCATAAATTGCTGTTAAAAAAATTTCTTACTATTTTTTATTAAATACTTTACTGTTTTCTGTGCGTGTAGCGCTGCCTTAAAAATTACCATACTTCCAAATCGTTATTATTATCTAAAAAAATATATAGTAATTTTCTCGCTCGCGCGCGCTCTTTCTCTCTCTCTCTCTCTCTTTCTCTGTCTGTCTGTCTCTTTTTCCTGTTGTGATATACTTATTATTACTCTAAAAATAATATTAATGTGTAAGCATTACAAAATGTTGTTATGTATTGCTATAAAAATTATATTATGATTATCTATCTCTCTACCAACTTATATCATACTCCACCACTATCAATATTATTCTCATTTTCGGACTGGTTTCAAAATAGTACTCGACGACGACGCGAAAACTTTTCAAAAATAATTCCTCAAACACACACATTATTACATACATACACACCACCAGTAATAATAAAAATCAATAAATACCACTTAACCAAAAAAATGTTGAAGAGATACACTCTGTAAGTTGACGTAACGGAAAAGTTGTTCGGTTCTTTGCTGAAAAAACAGCTCCGTCATCCTGCTCATCATTTATCACTTGTTTTCTTCTTTCCGGCATATCTGGCATTTTAGAAGATTTTGAAAGGAGGATTCATACAAGTATTCTTGGTATTATTACTTTTTGATAGGAATACCAGCGGCACAGTCATTTAGCCCTTATTTGGGGGAAGGCGTCCTCAAAAATCATCATACGGCATTGTCCTGCCTGTGTGACCACAACTGCTGCTGTTGCTACTGCTGTAACTAATCCCGTAATAAGAATTACATACATATTCAATCATCATTCATTTTTGTCATTATTCCACTCTCTCACTCCAAAAAAAAGTCTGTCAGAGTCACACAAATTGTTAAAACATCTTCTCTTGCATGGTCGTTACGTATTATTGCCCTTTCTCTTCATTCTACTCTACACACACAGCACTACTGCAGCACATTCTTCTTTCTTGGCAAAAGTTTCATTCTGGTTTTCTCTCGAAAAGGAACCGCACGCAACAAACATACGTTTTAAAGCCCCCGTTTTTTTTACCTTTGGTACAAATTAGGTATTCATCATCAGGCATATCTTGCGCATCTCTCTCTCTCTCTCTGCATCTTTAACTGTTGCTAGTCGGGTTTTGTAGAGCTACAGGCAGAATAAATCCTCACATTTCATTTTTTCTACTACGAGCAAATCACGACGACTACGAAATACGATGGTACGACGACGGGGTTGCACTATTGCAGACATCCATCATTACCACAAGTTACCACCACAAAGAAGAGTCAATATAAGCTGTGAGAGTAGTGCAGAGAAAAAAAAGAGTAACGGGATTAGCGTCATCATTCATCATGATGATCATCATCTCCTCGGCAGAGAGAACGTTTTTTAAAGTCGCTCTGATGAACTGCTTGGTAGGATCGTCAGTATTTATCAGCGGAGTTGCATTACAGCTCATAATATTACCGACAAGAGTATTTCCCCGTTCCTCCCCGCCTCTTTCGTAGTTGTTGTTAGAGCGATTGCCAAAAAGAGACTAAATTTTTTCTTCTTCCTTGTTTTCGTGCAGTAGGGCTGCAATGCGGCTAGGCCCAGGCCGGGGGCAGACAGGTATGTATGTAATGGGGAAGGGGAATAAAAGATTGTGTTATTAGTTATTATTATGATGATGATAATGATCAGGGCAGCCGTTAATATGATTTATCATATTCCACATAGTGTTCAAGATTTAAATGAGCTTCAGTATGTGAAC
>JAHZNB010002803.1:0-11399 GCA_027744295.1 Callyntrura guangdongensis | reverse complement strand
CATCTCACACATAGACAGACAGGGACACAGACAAAAAGACGGAGTTGAGGAATGATGAAAAAACGAAAAGAAATGTTTGATTTTTTTGTATATTTACCGACTTACTTATATTTTTCGCTCCGTATGCGTGTCTCTCTCGGTCATCTTCTTCTGTATTAAGCCACTCTGAAAAAAGCGACAGAGCTGAGAGTAACCGATCACCACTTTATATATAAAATAGTACAACACGAAAAATGGGTGGTTGTTTGTTGGTGGGTAGCACGATTTAATTCGGTGCTCTTGTTCTTCTTTTCCCGTTTGCTCGCTCGCTATTTCTCTGTCTGCTGCTGTTTGACTGGCCTGGACTCTGGACAATATTGCCACGTTGCTCACACTTTCTCTGGGAGACCGACAACAAGCAACCCTTTCAGTTCAGAGCACTCAGCAAGAGTAAAGCGGAGAGAGAGCTGGGAACTCGGTCTCTATTCCCGTTTCCTTGTCGTTGTGTCGTGTTGCAGTTGGGGCTGCTGCTGATGGTGGTGGTGCCGCTACTGCTGCTGGCTGGATGGTTTTGGAATGTGCTGGAGGCATTGGCTTTTATTGTGGGATACCAGGAATGAAGGAAACTAGTGTAAAGTGGATGTACATGCTTTTATGTAGTATGCAGACTACTAAAGTAACAGAACACGCCACACATTGCCACCACCAACTTACAGGAAAGTTTTTTTCTCTCTTGCTTGTGGAGGAACGTCACTCACTTCAACTCACTTTCTTCCTGTGTGTGAGTGTGGGAGAGAGAAGACTAGATAACAACGAACCACATAATAAACTGGATGCATTTAAATAGACGAAAATAGGTCTGGAGATGTAGTTCGTGGTAGAAACACAAATAGAGGGAAAAAAGAAACAACCAAACGGTTTTTTGTCCCATCACGTAATATGGAGGAGCAGATATTATGAGACAGGAACCAACAAGAGGGTACGTTGTCCCCCAAAAAAACAGTTTTTTATCTGTGCTCACTCGTTTTCTCATGAATGTTTTTATTATAATATTTGTGATATGCAATGCAAAATAGTTCTTGGAACGAAGATGATGGTGTCGGTGTCATTTAAGTGGGGGACTGCTGCTAGTGTAACAGAAAAAAGTGCATTTTTCGCCATGTACCGATGATGTACACACTCAGGGAAAAAAAGAAAATAAGACGAAGGTTTTTGACTTGACAAAAGAAAGCGAAAAATAAGCTGGCTTTTTGCTGTTGGCTTTTCTTCTTCCCCGTTTTGCTGTTTTTTCTTTGGGGGTATTGCGGTTTCCTTTCTTTTCCCTTGTATTTTTTCTCACAGTATGTTTGTGTCGCACCATCAGGCCGTGCGTTTGATAGTCAGTAATACTAAGTAATACCAAATCTACCTAGAAAGTACACATATATCTTCCCACCTTGTCGGTATTTTAGAGAAGGAATGCGGACGCAAGGACATTAGCAAGTAAAGCCTATATTTTTGTCTCGCTTTCTTTTCTCCCTCCATTCTCCTTTCAAGTCAGTTTATTTTAGATTGATAGTCCCAATGTAAAATATAAATAAAAAAGTATAAAAAAAATAACGAAACGAACGATTTCCAGCGCGGACAAAAAATAGAAACGTACACACGCCGCGCCGACCGATCCAAATGTATCAAAACAACCTACAGACTTTTAAAAAATGTTTCCTGCGAGTACTGTCTGTATGTGAATATCTGCCGTTACCACTTGTCCAGTCAGCAGCAAAGCCACATCACATAACTCACTATTATCATTCACCATCATTTCTACCGGTTTTCTAAAATAAAATAGATTGCTATTGCGTCCACAATGCTCTCTGTATCTCTGGCTCTCGGAGAGAGATGGATGGATAGATAGCCTAGTCACTACTTCTGCTATCTATTTTTATACAGGATTCGCTGTAGTTTTTTTGTAGACTAGAAGCAGACTAAAAATACAACGAAACAGATAATATGTGTGTTTCAGTAAAAAAAAATGCAGAATACCCCGCTCACACCAATATCGCTGGAGGCTCTTCTTTTTTCATTTGTTGTGCTTTTGTCTTTGGTAGTGGTGATGATGCTGCTGTCGTCCTTGTATCGCTGAACCGACATAAATGTGAAAGTAATAGTGGCAAGGAAAACAGTCAACGCGTATCATCGTCGCCGCACTATATGCTAAATTGTCCGATTCCTTTTTTTTCCTTCTCCACGGCACTTTTCCTCCACTTTCACACACAAAAGGCCAAACTTTAGTTGTTTCGTATGTGTGTATGTATCTACGAGTGTGGAGCTTTCCGTTTCTCTTTTTTTACTCACACTTTGGTTGTTGAGAAGATAAAAAAGGAGATATATATCTTTATTGTTAAAAAGCTGTGAAGGAATAAAGGACGAGGACGATGGGGGCGATGATGATGCATGCATAAATTCATGACGATGTTATGATGATATACTGGGTGAGATATATGGTCGACACACATGGTCATTGATTCCCCTTGTGGGTGTAAGTGTGTATCCATTTACGTCGAACGTACCTCTCTGCCGGGGAGAAATTAGCTTTTTTATTAAGTGACGATAATGGTAATAGTGAAGATAATGATCAGGATGATACATGGTTACGTTTTTTAAGTAACGCACGGTTTTGCTGTAAATTTTGGTTTATGGAAAGAGGGAAAAAGTAAAGGAAAAAGAGGAGAAACGCATTATATTGCATATTCTAGTTCTTCACCACGTTTGTAGTAGCAGCAGCGGCAGCAGTGACTGCAGCGCAGTAGTTGTGTGGTAGTAAATCAGAACAGTTGTTAATGAAAGTATTATGTCTTGGCTCTAGAGACTTTGAACATGCATTGCATAACAACAGCAACGGACAAAGCTATGCTTGCTATTTTAGAATTTTGGATGCAAAATAAGTACGTATCCCGTATATTTTCAAATAGCATTCGGGGATCCGGTGGGTTGGAAAAACAAAAAAATCTTTTGGAATCAACCCCGTGTGAGCTAAAAAAAGTGGGGAAATCGAACAGAACTTTGTTGTTTGGGGAAAAAAACTATATAACAAAATTCTAAAAGTTTTGTACATAAAATGCTTCATATATTCGTTGAACTAAATATTTAATTGAATTCTACCTGCCTGCAATATAATCTAATAATAACTTAAAAATATACTGCCCGGCGTTTATTTGATACCAAGCGATATTTCCAACGATGCATCGTTTCTCTGGTTTAGCAGGTATTATACGAATCAGCTTTTATACGCAAATAGTATAATAGCTCACCATAAATTATCTCTCACTCATCATCACCTTCATCTTCATATACACGAGTACACCAAAAGTGTTCCCAGAATTAGGCAGTGGTGCGGTACCTCCACGCACAGACCTATTTAGAAAATTTTTTTGCTGTCGTAATTTTCCAATTTTTCTCCCGGTCCACACAACTTTGTACTCTTATCTACGGAATATTGTTAACATGCTCAAGAAAGGTAAGTTTTTAAGTGACAAAGAAGTATATCATTATTACATTTACATTATTGTTCTTGTTTGTTGTGTAATAGTTTTTTTTCTCTTTCCTTCCTTTCCTCCTAACTAGTGTGGTGTACGTACCTAGAAGGAAGGCACACGACACGACTCAGTAAGCTAGAAACGTGGACGACGACGTGTGTCAACCAACTCTCAACTTTTCCCCGTCTTCTTTTTTTAACACTGGCTACAGGCTCTCTCTCTCTCCCTTTCTCTCTCTCTTCACTTTTCACTCAGCAGCCTGCTGGCTTTTGTCTGACTCGCTGCGTTGGTTAGCTGCTGGGTTGGCTGATTCCACTTTCCCTGATTCTACGGGTACATCATGTGAGTGTGTTATGTTACACTTCCTTGTTGTTGTGTTATTTTATGCTATTAGCAGGGTGGTGTAGTTGTATCGTAGTGTTTTTTTCTTTCGTGATGATGATGTGTGATGGGCGAATGATAATAGGTCTAAACACATTCTAATAGAATACAAGGTACAAATATAGCACCACTTCAACTTTTTGAACAGGCAGACGTATGAATGTACTTTCACTTTCCAGGAAGAAAAAAGGCAAGAGGATGATGATGGTGATGATGATGATGACTCCACTTTTTTCCTCGGATTTCCCATATGGGAGCGTGAGCACAAGTTGTTCTTATTCCTCTTGTTGTTGGGTAGATGGTGGATGTCATTGTCATCGAGTTTTCTGCATGTTATACCCCGGCACATAATGCGTCTATCGGTATTCCATTTTCCATTTTGGTAGTACTAATAAACGGCACACTGCATTTCATATACAATAGACAGGTGTGTAGGTACTCACTCACTTTCTCTCTCCCGGTACACATAATTTTTTTCTTCTCTGGATCGCCAAACAAGTATAACACGACAGGAGAGGACAGCCACGGAAAACAGAAAGCTACACATGGTGAGCAAAGAGACAGCAGCAAAGGAAAAAGCAAGGTAAAGTGAAAAGGGCGAAAAAATGTCAGGAAAAAGAATTATCTGTCCACTTTCGACCATTAACATACATTTAATACAATACAAGGCATAGGGAAGCCCAGCAATGGCAACAACAAAACGCAAGATAAATAGACACAGAGACTTTGTCCATTCATCCATTATTTTCGCGGGGCTGTGCTTTTTTTCTTATTCATTTTCAGTCCATATCCATTTCAATTTCCATTCGGTGATGTTTTTTTGTCTATTATTACATACGGCACACGGGCAAGCAAACAAACAAGCATCCATATTTTTTTTTTAAAAAAAGCGTTTGTATTGTGTATAGTGTATGCATATGAAAATGCGACGGGTTAATGGAATATTTGTTTGTTCCCTGCCGTTGTTTCCTTCCCATCGTTTTTTTTTCTATTTCCCAATGAGAATACCAGATTGAATGAAAAGAACGAGAACAAAAAAGCTAATGTTTGCAGGTATGGAATAATAAAAAATAGTAATAATGAACAGCAATATAGGATGATATTTACTTTTTTCGCGTTACATTACCATTTACCTGAGTTGTTGTGTGGAGCTCCACTACCAGCTTTATTTACATCTCTCTCTGGAATATTGCTCGCGCCAAAAAATCATTGTTGGCTGTTGTGTATTTCGTGTGTTTTGTGTGCTTACGGCAAAAAAAAGCAATAAGTAATAACAAAAAAATCAGAGGGAAAACTATTATTGTACCCAGCCAGGGAAAAAGTAGGCAGTTTGGTTTATTTATTTGCTACGTTGGTCTCTCGTCTATTTCATTGCCTATTCTTGTGGATGCTAAGCACATTACAATTTTTATTATTTTATTCTGCGGAAACAAGTATATCATTCTTCCGGTCGTGATGATCACGATGATGATGGCGCGACAACGATGATGGTAATAGGGAGTGCATGAACCCATTTCTGTCAATAGATGTGTGTTCAACGGGCCTTTTCACTTTCTCTCTCTCTCCCTCTCCTCTCTCGTGTTGCCTGATTTGGTTTTTCGGGTTTTGCCTGCTTACCCATTCCTAGACATGAATCCGAGTCAATAGAGCAACCAGCCAAAAGACTAGAGTAACTTCTGTCACGAGTCACGACGACAGCGAAGAGAGACCAAACGATCGCGAATATAATATATCGCAATCGCAGGTGAATTGCGAATTGAATTGGTATGGTCGTGGTATTTATGGAGGTGAACGGAGAAAGAGTGCAAAAAGTGGCTGGTTTGGATGGTGACAATTTCTGAGGAAAATGAATAGTAAAATGGAGAGCACGACAGAGAGCGAGAGAGTTGTGGAGGGAAGCGAAAGGACACACATTTTTCGCATTGGCACCGGTGGTGCGACCGGCAGGGGGTCACCCTGTGTCGTCTCATTTATATAAAACCATAATGTAGCTACTGTTAGATGTGAGTTTATAGGGAGGAAAGTAATGCCCGTTGTAGGCTAAATGCAGAAAGAATCGAGCGCGCCCCAACCTGATGTGTATCTCTGCAATTGTTATTGAACTAACTCAAAGAGAGTTTTGCGACGTAGTGGAAATGGGCAAGCGATGAGTGAGTAAACCCATATGCTTCTCTAATCTAATCCAAATCCATTTTTGTTGCTTGTATGAGAGAGTGGTAGCAGTGTGAGTCGGAGTGAAGTTGGGTGGGTAAGATGCATGGAGAGAGTTCAAGTGAGGAGTGAGCGAGAGTAAAAAAGGGTGATGATATCCAGCAAAGCAGGTAAATAATATGGCTATTTATATCATCGTGCTACGCTACTTGTTCCTCGCTCCTGTTTTTTTCCTCCAGTACGCTAAATAAACTCAAATCTCCAGTGACACTATATTTTTTCAAAGGAGAAAATGTAATAATAGAATATAATATTATTAAATGCATAAATACTATCTTTCTTTTTTGCTTTAACCTGGCGAGGTGGTGATGGTGGTGGAGATGGTGAGTGAAAGAGCATTGGGGATGATACGGGTATACAAGTGGTGTTGAAGAAGTGAGTTTTATTTATAGTCAGGCGATGAGCGGCAGTAGTCACTAAGGTAGGGGCATGGAGAACACGAGAGATAGAATTGAAATTATTTAATTTATTATTTATTTATTTTTTCATTTGTACAGAAAGAGAGGGAGAGAGCAGCTTATTTATTTCCATTCTTTTTATTTTGTTTTTATTAGCAGTCTATTATTAGCATGATCGAAAAAGGGGAAAATAAAAACGCAGGGACAAAACAACCCTTGTAAATGAAATACATACGTATGGAACATGTGTGTGAATGAATGGAATGTTTGTTGTTGTCTTCGAAAACGAATTTATTGTATGCGCGAGAAAAAGCAACATAGGATCAACCTACCGGAACAATAACCTGATAAACAGATTATTATTAATATTATTATTTATAAATCATGAAGAATGCCGTTCACAACAAATCAACAAATGGGAATTACTTACAGAAAGCTTGTCACGTTCATGTGTCAGCGGTAATGAAATATTAATGACAAAGATAAGTTGTGGTAAAATAGTAGAAATTTATGGAGGAATTAAAGTGGATATTTGCAAATAAAATGTTCTTTTAGCAGTTGAAGGGGATTTTGAGCTTGTATTTAAGGACTTCACTGAAAATGATAGACAACAACGACGAATAATTTATTTTATGAAATTAATGTATATAAAACATCTTACAAGATATGATACATCTGAAATGGCAATAAAAAATGTTTCGGTTGATTTTGGCAATAACTTATCCCGCTAATAAAAACTTACCTTAATCCTTGTCAAAATTTATCATTTTTGTCAAAAGAAAGTCAATTTGCTTGTTCAAAACTGGAACAACAATAATTCTAAATAAGAAAATGAAGCAACAAATATGGATTGTTTACTGAAGAAGAAAGTAGCGTCCTATTTATGTAGGAGATTTGGTTTGCTTATTTCATAATAATAATAACATTTTTCGTACCTGGTTTCCCTTCTATACTTTTCATCTGCTATGGTGGTAGTAGTCACGGCTCTTGCTACCCCATTGGGAAAGGGATTAGAGAAAGAAGCCGTTATTACTTATTTCCTCTTCTTTTCTCCTCCCTTGTTCATTTCGTTTCTCTCAATGTGTTCACCCAACTTTCCACTTGTCTTTTTTTCCTTAGCAAGCATCTTGAACCAGGCGGGAGAGAACCATGAAAACGTGTTTTCTACTCTTAACGTACACAATGTTACTCCTTGCTTATAATACACATGTTTCTGAAACCAGGAAACCCCCACAAAAATCTCCCCATAGTAGTGCTTACATTCTTCTTGAGTCGTTTAGTAGCTGCTGTGCATGGCCGTTACTACTATTTGGTGATGACTGTTTTGTGGTAAATTGTGATGACCAGGCTGGCGGGTCATCATCATTTGCCATTGTGTATGTGTAAGTGCGCGCGTGTTTTTTTCTCGTACCGTTCCACTAGGGAATTTATCCAATGTAAGGTACACCTTGTCTGTTTATAGACTCTCCACAACCAACACACCGTGTACACCTTTTCAATTTCAATGAATACCATTATTTCTCCATTTACCAAAACCAACAAAGTGTTTGCTTTATCCTTTCCCTACTTTTATCATCCTCCTTTCTACATTATATTTTTCCCAGCTCGTTTCCCTCTTCATGATTCTTCTTTCATGTCTTGTGGTTTGGTTTGTGAGTGTGTAGCGGTAGCGCTTTGGATTCCTTGTTTTTTGGGGGTTTCGTTGGTCGTGGTGGTGGTGGCAGTGGAAGTGGTAAATAAGCTGCATGTGGCAACAGTGGCAGAAGTGTATTATCAAGTTATTATTTTGGTGGCAACGGTGATAGATACATCTTCTATAATAGTAGCGTGCCGTTGAGAAAACACAAAAAAACGAGAATATGAAGGACGAACTAAAATATAAAATCTTGTCTGTTTTTTTCTTTCTCAGGATCTCCTCCTATACCATATATTCCCTGCTTGATGCTCCATGATGAAGGCCCAAAATATCTATCCCATAAATAATTTGAACAACTTTCGCTTCCAACTCACTATCCGTGTTTTTAGCTGCTGGCATATGTTACGTCCCCACCACCATCAACCACCAAAAAAAGTCAAGCCAAAGCCGTTTTTATCCACTTGATTCTCTTTTCTTCATCCATCCATACTTCCTTTCTCTCACAGTCGTCACTTCTATACCTTCTCCCTCTCTATCTCTCTCTCTCTCTTTCAATTCCGCTGCCCCAACTCAGCTTCTACAACAGCTTCCTTTTTTACTTTCGTCTTGCATCACCCCACTTTCCCTTACTCTCTCCAAAAATAGACACAAAAACCGGAGAAAAACTGAGAGAAAAAACTTTATGCGCTATACAATAACATTTATGTGAACCACGACGGGGACACTAGGAGATTAAAACAAAAGTTATGTAAAAATTCACGCACAAATGACGCCTCCTCTCTTTCTAGACGTACACAATATGTTATACACTGTCAATGTCCCTCCACATAATACATTGTACACCCTACCTACACCTCCCTAACGTACCTTTTCCTCCGCGTCATCATCATCGTCCATTTCCCATAACAGCAGCATCAACACATCATCATTTTTTGTTCATGTGTTTATAAAAAGGGCAAATTGGCTTTTGCCTGGTATGCAATGCACACACTCTCCTCTTGTATTTCATACTATGCCCACCAGACTTTTAATCGGAAAAGAGGCAAGAACCTTCAGTGCCTGCTAGTAGGTATATACGCTCGTTTCCTACAACTTTTTTTCCTCTCTCTCTCTCTCTCTTTCCTCTCTGCCCATTTTCCCCCATCGCCAAAGCAGCGTCAACAAGGACAGGACAAAAAAGCTATTTAATTATTCACTGTTCATTTTTTCCGCGTCAAAATACAATACATTATATACCAGTTTACATAATAACAGCATCAACAACATCAAAATTCTATACCTTATTATATGTGTAACATATCACTACTTTTAAGGGTAACTCGTAAACTTTGCCTTTGGTTGTGCGAGGGCAAAAAGGAGGAGAAGGTCTTTAACTCCCAGGAAATGCATGAATTTATATGCAAATCATTCAAGAAATGACTGTAAGGAAAGTCCTTACATAGAGTATGTAATGTAGTTTGTCGTGTACCTTTTTCCATTGTTACACTCATTATGTTAATATTGATAATACAAATTGTAACATCCAACTCACTTCTCAACTCAATTGTGAACTCAGGCCGAGACTATAAAAGCTCGAGCCCTGCTGTACATTTAAGACCAGATCCACTCTGGAATTCTAACTGTCAAGACCAACTGAGGCGACCTCAGTTAGTCCAACATAACGCACCGGAGATCGTGTGCACTTGCACCAAGGGACTGGAGCGAGGTTATGCTGCGTTATCTACTACATACTTGTAGATATTGTACATACATGCCATTTAACGTTAATAATAATACGTAGTTACTTATACAGCAGTAATCCGACTACCGTTTTTCTTTTCTTTTTATTTATTATATTTGGGGCAATGTGTACTTTTATTCTCATCTCGTGCTCATAACAGTTCTCCAACAGCATATTGTACGGAGCCATCCGAACTTCACTTCAATACACACACGCACCTTATAGAGGAAAAACATTGACATTATACATATGTGCATTGCCTTCAATGTTTACATGTATGTGCGTTACATTATAAACATTACCTGTCCCCACCCTCAAAAACATTCTCGTAAACTTTGCCTTTGGTTGTGCGAGGGCAAAAAGGAGGAGAAGGTCTTTAACTCCCAGGAAATGCATGAATTTATATGCAAATCATTCAAGAAATGACAAAATATAAAAAAACGAGTTGGTATACACAAAATACAGAAATTTTCGTACGACAAACGCAGCAGTTCTTAGTTTTTTCCTGTATAGTTGTCTAGCTCGTAAACACAATATAATTACTTGTGTGTGTGTATGTAAATATATGTACATTTATTACTGCAACTTTTGGCTGCTATATTAGAACAAAGTATAATAATAGGACACAAGGTAAAAGAACAAAGCAGAAAGGTAATGAGAAACTAGGTCATTAGAGCAAAACCCGGCCAGGTATGTGTAAAAATGGTAGAGTAGGCACACAAGACCTCATATATACGGCAACGGCATATATTACGCTGCTGTTATGTATATCAAGGCAGGCCCTGTGTTTGCTCTACTACTGCTTGCTGTTACACCACCTACAACTTTATTGGCAGGCAAGTCGAAGTAGTCGTAAGTTTGCACTGGGCTAGTTGAGTTGAGAGGTGGTGGATGTTGATGATGATGAATAAGTGTATAATATGCATTTACTTTAACTTGCGAGAGAAATGAAAAGTGTATACAGACAGACGCATGCCCAAACAAGAAAAAATAACAATAATAATGATAATATCGTTCGTTCACTCAACTTTTTGTTTATCAAGCTGTTACAACTGCTGCTGAAATAACAAAGTTGAGTATTTTTTGTGGGCAAAAAAAGTGTGTGAAAAAATGTTATATATGTTGTGTGCCTGATGTAAAGTGATATGTGGGTAATAGGTAATATGCATACAAAAGGCAGGCAGAGGGCGAGCGAGAGAGAGAGACGACCACGACGACAGCGTGTAGTCGTCCTTTGGTCGAATTCCCTCAAATTTTGCAAACATATAACCGGCTATTTCTTGCATGATAGCATGTTCCACATTAAGAGATATTAGACAAAAGGTTTTCTTTCCGAAGCAAAAGCAAAAACAAAAAAATTGGGCAAATTTTGTAGTTTATATTTTTTTACATCATAAACATGATCCACATCACGATCGTTGTCGTCATCCGTGAATAATCCCGTGGCTGGTAGAATACACGAGTAAAAATGCCCTTAGGGTATTTTGTGTGTGTGTGAGGTAAACTACGTAGACTGCTGCTGTTGGTGTGTGATATGGTAATAATAACAAATATTTAAT
>JAHZNB010002802.1:0-35791 GCA_027744295.1 Callyntrura guangdongensis | reverse complement strand
TACGTAATTATTAATTATTGAATAATCTTTGTTCATATTATTGATGAGCGGTGAAGGACAAATGAGACTCAACTGAGAGAAAAATATGTAAATTCATACGGGTGAAAAGCAGATAGTCTACCTCTCCTAATCGCTGATTATGTTTATGTGAAATATTATTTGTTTTACCTTTACCAAATTGACATAACCATGTATATAGTAGTACCAAATACCCGAGATTGGTTTCGTAACAAAACAACAAGATCATTAGTTGGTGAAAAATTCTTTACAGTTATCGAAACACAAAGGCCAATAACCACATCTCCTTTTCTTTGCAATTTAATACTGAATGATCTCTTGTTTGTAGTTAGATTTCTTCAACTTCACTTTGTAATTTGTAAGGATAATCCTTCGTTCGAGAATAATTACATAATGCCAAGAATGTTATGTACCTACTGCTTACACTGGGGTTCTAGGATTTAAAAGTATTACCTTACCTTACGCTACACCTGTTATAGCATATTATGTTGTTGTTTGTATCCTAAAAACTTTACTGACAACACGAACAATACCACAGAAAAATTTCATTTTCTTCTTGGGATTTGTTGATTCACATCGCATTTATTGTAGTACAGTATGTTGTACGAATCGAATATGACGCTACAACACGGACTTTTTCCGGACTGAAACTGAGTTTACGCGTATTAGTAGGTAGCATAGCATCATGTATTAATTCATTTTAACACCTTTTAGGAAGAAAATGTACCTACGCAAAGAGGAGAAGGCGTGGTGTAAATGCTTACGGTCAACGGTATTGAAATCTGAGATGAGAGGATAACTTGCGTTGAATTTAGAAGTAGTGGTGTAGGTCGGTGTTGTACTTTCAAACAAGGTTTTCCACACGAAGGCTTCATTTTGAAATTATATTGACAGGGCATATTATAATATTCAATATTTACCTATAATATTTTGTACGTTTACCGACAATTTCATTACATGGTAAGAAATTTTTGAACACAAGACGAAATGTGCAATACGGAAAGGGTCGTCGTCGTCGTCGCGATCCTCTATACCAAATCCATACAACATGCAACAGACAAGTTCGTTCACATACAGCATAGTTTCAGGTATCAAAATTTTGTGAAATGCCAGACTGTTGGGCGTTCTTTGTGGATAAATTACAACTCTACAGTACAAATGTGTTCTGCTTTCACCTTTAAAATGTACTTTTCTGATTTGTATAGATGAATTCAGATCTGCTGTAGTATTGTAAATACCATATTATTCTTTTTCTTGCATTGTTGATTGTTACTGCAGTTGGATTAATTTTTAAATGAGGTTACCTATATTTTTGTTAAAGAAATCTGCAGAACAGGCACACATGCATGCAGTTGTGTATGTGACTACAGACAAACATGTTTGTACTGCATGTTATATTCTTTTATTTGCTACTAACTATCCTTTTTTGGATGTATTTCCCGGTTGAAAATATCGTGTGCAGTCGAAAGCTTTGCTGTTTGCAAGTCTTGTCCGCTTACCATACTCCGTGAATTCTTATTTATTTATTATTTATTGGATGATTTGTGTTCGTAAGTAATATTGAAAACGAGAGTATTCGTCTTTTGTCTATTTAACTTATTAAATTAGTTTGTTATACAGCCAAACAGCATTTAATCTCTCTGTTCGATTATTACTACGTACGCGTACGTAGAGAATTACTTTAAAGCAACAGAGAAACAGTTTAAACATAAAAGTTTAGTAACTAATTAGCATTGAGCAATAAATATCAAATATTTAATTTTACACCTTTTCCATCTGTCACTGTCAACTGTACACGTTCTCAACAAATTACCCAAAAAATCACACCAAAAACACTATTTCCTCTCCTACTTTTGTAGTCAAGTAAAGTATAATGTCTATAAAGTATATGGATTATTGTACTAGTGTGAAATGACTCCTAGGTATATGAAGTTGCAAACAGACATTTACAAACTTTACGTTATAAGGAAAAACATAGCCTATTAGGTACATTGTTATAAATCGTTAGTACTTTGACTGATTTTTCATCTAATTTAATTGAAATGTTCGCTACAAAATATGTAATATATGTCATGTTTTAAAGTTTTCAACGGTTTGAAGCTTTAAAGTAACTTGCGTTTATAAAGATATCAGAATCTCCATTTATAAATTGGCCATAAATTACATTTTTAATAATCCCTTTCCTCTTTGTAATAAACGCACCTTTTATTTGGGTATCCTACAGTAGCTATGTGGGTAGCACAGTATGAGTCTTTTGTGTTAAGAAATATGATACAAGATACAACTAATTCTCTACTACTCGTCATTGGAGTTTATGTTGAAATATTTGAAGATTTACTTTCCTTTATCTTCAGTCACCTGCTGGAGAATTGGATTGAGTCGCGTTATCTCCATGCGCATTGTGGTCCCTCCATGCACCTTCATATTATATCTTTATTTCTGTCTTGCATTAAACCCGGCGTTTTATGCTACCTGTCACCACCACTTACCTACCATAACCACACTATGCTCTCTACAATAATTCATCAAATATCTAAAATTGATGTCCAGAAGTCTGTGCATGATGATGATTGAGTAACAGCTTTTGATAATTATTTGACTTTTTGGGCACATTTTGCATCCATGTTTGGTACTATTGCGAATATGGAATCTTATTGTGTATTTTCATAGAATAATAATAATAAAATAATAAATGGGCCTTTTACTTTGTAGGGCCGTTAATTATTATTCTATGGTTGATGTATTTTTTTCATACATATATTCCATTAACTTTAATACAATAAATTGTTATTTAAAATTAAGAGCTCCCTTAATTTTTCATTATCATTTCATTACAAAACTGAATGTAACTACTTACGATTGAAATACTTTGTACATTCCAACCGTAATCACTTTTTATATTTTGATTCATATAAACATTAGCAATTAAAATGAATTCCGATCATTATCTGTAAAAGAGGAATCTTTTCCTTCTATTTCCTGCCAAACAACCTTACCTTCTCCGAAATTTGAATGATTATACTCCTACATCCTTATTCGAGAAACACTTACTCTTTGTACCGGAATCATTGCATCAACGTAGATCGCGTTTGAAAGCTAAGCAGTTAATATGGCATACTAACGAGCAAGAGACTGTGAGAAAAAGTTCTGGCAAGTGGAAACGTAGATCCTCAACAGAGAATCGGAAATCTTTTTATCCCTTACCCTATATAACAACGGAAAGTGAGTACGATGACTTTACCACGTCGCCAGCACGATAACCGTAGAAGTACGTAGCTATACACCGCTTATACATACTGTAAAGTCCGCTAGCCAGCTGTCGTTATTTGTACAATGAATCCTTGGTCGCTCTTGATATCCCTTAAGGATTTTGCCCACAATGTGTTCATGTTTCTTTTAACATTTTGGTTCTCATGCAGGTTCTGTGTAAAGCCATGTTCACATTTTAACAGTACATCAACTTTTGGTATCGGCTTCGGCGCAACATTATAAACTTGGGGTCTTCTCAAAATATCGCTCAACATAAGTGAATGGAACATTTAATGTGTTACATTTACATGTTAAGGTGCATTTGTAACATAAAATTTGTAGATGTACATTTCGTACCACAGTATCATCGTGGCCTTTATTGCGCAAAATTTAAAGATTCACGGCACCAGCAACCTGCTGCTTCCTCTTTCATTACTTTAAAATATCAATAACCTTTACAAAGAGTGCCTGTGCATACTTTTGTGCACTTCAAGTCTGTTGTGCATTATTGAAGATAATGAAGCCAAACTTCCGTCAGAGTTCCTGGTTATTAGGACATCTGATCTGATTATCGTCAAACATAAAGTCTTGCTGTAGATTGGTACATAGGAATAAGATTAAAGGCACCTACAAATTTTTATTTAATTACACAATGAAATAATAAATGCAATAATGCAAAAACAATAAAATAATATAGACTGAATATACGAAAGCCACCCTACAATGATAATGAATCTGATTTTGGGGATGGCGAAAATAAAGTTAGACATGACAAAAAATACGCGTAGATACATAATGCATGTGAGCTTCCTGCTACCTTCATAATATACAAATTCAAATACTTCACTTTTAAACTTTTCTGGCAAACGTAATACCGAAATAAATGACTGACCAGAGAGTCTGTTTTACAATGAAAATCCAGCAGAATATTGATTTGGTTCCATCCAAAATATACATACAAGTGTGCGTGTTTCAGAATATTTTACGGGAATAATAAACCCAACCAACATTCGGTAAAATTATTGTAGGTCCATGTGTACAACATATTATTCCTTTTTCTGGCTACCTAAACTTGATCACGATCATCATCAACCGAATAAGTTATGTTTCTATTTTCTATGAATGGTACTGATGAGTACTGATACGCATATTACAGGTTTGTATTTGGTATATACATAATGTGCCCATGTTATGCGTACGACAGGGACTGAAATCAGACACTGGAGTCCATCTCCATCTATTCGGACCCTTCTCCTTTACTATTTCTTTGAAGGAAACGAACCAAACTGAATCCACACTATTTTTTAAAAACATGACTCAGGCAACGGGAACCTACAGTAGCAGCTTGCTAACAAGTAACAAGAGAGCTTCATGCTGGCTGGTGGCGGTGGTGGTGCGGTAATAGGAAGCATTGCAGCCGCACACCAATGTTTTCACTTTACTATATGTATATAATAATGTAATCATAATAAACGCCAAAGGAAAAAAGAAAGGGAGAATTGGTTCGTTGTTTTTCGTTTCGTTCCCACGATTCACTCTGGATCTGTCTTCCTAGTCGTCTTCTGTTATACACAAGTGCATGAAGAAAAGAGTGGTACACTAACTAGCAATAGTAAAGTAGTAAATTGAATCAATGATCTTCATTCTACTGACGACGATGTGCCTACTAAGCCTTATACTCAGAGAGGAAGAAGCCTTCACATCTGATTACCTACTTGCAGCTTTGTCGTATCAACGAAATTAATACCTATAAATGTGTGTGTGCTTGCCTTTATGCATTCAATATAGGACATCATAACCTTTGTGTTGTGTATGTAGTTATTATTATTATTAAGATGATGAGACTACACGCTATAAAATGACTTTAATAGACTGTTCCACAATTGTAAACCTGTCAGGGACACCGACAACATCCAGTTACACTTCAAAATGAAACTTTGCAGGGATGTTAGCCTGAGTCAGGAAAGAAGTCCTTGACTATGCCCAACTTTTGTGGCTTTTTTACACTCTATCTCGTCGTCAGGATGAAGAAACGTGGTCCAAGTCCACCCCAAGTAAAAACTGTAGCCTTGTTCGTTGACTCACGCACGCATACTAAAATAAAATGTATGAACTGAACTGACGAACGGGTTCAGTTCAAAAGCCTGAGTATTAAATACATTATATTAAATAAGGTTGCACATACACAGTAAATAAATGAACGGATGTAGGATGATATGAAATAAAAATGTATGAAATAAATGTGATAATGATGGTTTTTTGGTCCCAAGTTGACTGGTTTAGTTCTCCCTTTTGTTTCGCTCTGAAATGAAAGATATCTATACAAAGAAAACGTATCTACAAGCTACTTTGTATAAAGGCTTCGATAATTTCTGTTGTTTTTGTCCGTCACCCCTCAACTTGGTACAAAGTTGCTTTCCGGTCCAGTCCTACCGTTCAGGTAAAATTTGGATGTTCAAGATTAAGACAATTCATTCATTTTGTGGGCGTATACATTAAAAACTCACGTGTTGGGGCTTGGGACGGGTTGTTAGTTGTTGGTATCTAGTAACCAAAACCAAATTGTAAATAATATAAACCTGTCAATGTCGCTTGCATCCTTTTCCCATGGCAGAACTTTTGTGGTTCCAGGCTTTGCCATTTGCACATCTCTCTAAGGCATACAATACAATCATGTGTTCAAATTAACTTTAAAATTACATCAGGACACGAATGCTGTTAACGTACAGTGGAGTACACGACACATACATAATTTGTCTTTTTTGTAGGTTCATTCATAAACCAAAAAATTCCTAATGACAATTATGTTTGCCAGTGCGTAAAAGATTAAATTGCTGGAAACTGATTCCTTTTCTTGGTAACGTGACATGTGACTTTTCCGTCTCTGTGCAAATGTGGGAGCCAAAGAACCTACAAGAGAGATCAGATTAAAAATTGTGTGCAAACATACACATAGTATTAACTCTTAGCATTAGGTATAGAAAATGCTCCTGTGTGGGGTGCGATATTATGCATATGGCGTAACATCATAATCATAGGTACTGCATCACTCACTACTACTACCACCGGATACTCACCGGAGTATGGTCCAAGAAGTAAAAGACAAACTGGAATGAATGATCACAAGCGGTGGCGGCAAATCATTTCCGCCTTGTTAAAACAGAGATTTTGGTTACACGAAAGAGCTTTAATATAGTTGGTGTTGCATGTTGGTAGTCAGTCATAAACTCCTGAGAGGGATGAGTCATGACTGCAACTTGCAGTGTCTGAGCTACTCTGCATATTCTCCGTATATTATTCTCTTTACAGTATGAACTTTAATCAAAAGATAGTTTTATTTCCGTTTTCCGGCTGCTATCGAAATTCTTCGATAAGGTTCCCCTACTACCGTGTTCTTACAAAACAGAGTACAATGCTTTTCAAAAATGAAAATGATGACGGGTCATTCAAATTTAGTCGATGACGATGATGGCTATGAAAAGAATGAGCGTCTGTCTTGTCAATTTTCAGCTCAATTAAATTGGTATATTATTGTCGTATATTACAATTAGTTTGTAAAAGTATGGAATATGGGTTATTAAAGCATACTGACTTTGCAATTGGAAACTTTTAAAGATTTACATGATATTATATATATCCTACAGCATTTAGTTATCTCTGGAAATGTTGCTGTTTGAAGTTTGAACCATACATGCGATCTGTAATATAACTAGCTGAATAAAATATGTAGGTAGCAACTCAATATTATAGCCAATTAGAAACCATGTTTTTGGCAAAATTGCGGTTACGTTGTGACTTGTGACCATGATTTGTGGTCAACAGTTTTATTCATGATGATTTTAAAATAATGAAATGTTGTTTCCACAAGGTTGCATGTAGGAGGAGATGGTCTGATACATTTCATAACTACAATTTAAGTTAGTACAATATTCTATTCTCCTAAACCAGAGAATATGACATAAACATGCCATATATGTAACTTATGGATTTTTACAAATTATAGGTAGATCATTCATACGAAGTACTGAATTAAAAAAAATATCCGAGAAAATTAAACTTTACAAAAACTTTAAATGCTATACACGCATTGCATAATTGCAATTCATGTATGTGTATACTGAAAATATGTAAATGTAGAGAAAACTGTAATGCGGAAATACCGGCCATAGTCAAGAGTAAAAGCAACGAATCAATGATAATATGTATGTATAGTTAAAGTTGTCTCTGTCCATAATAATTCTGTTGTTCTAGGTATAAATTAGTAATTGTGGATACCGACGTTAATCTTTAGTTCACTTCGCTGACTGAACACTTAAAGTCTTAAAACCTGAATGTAGATACAACGCATTGTTGTTCAATAATCAATGTTGGTCAATAATTATGAATGGAGAAATGGGCTTTTTACTTTCCTACATATACATAACGCAACAGCTTTTTGTATATTGAATTTAAATGGATTAAACGTAGATCGTTTAAAAACTTTGTTATAACTTTATATGTAGTAACCCATTCAGCCATACATACATTAAGTGATACATTAAAAAATGGCTACCATAACAAATTAATTAGCTTACAAATTAATAAATATTGTTATAGTTTGTTAATGCGTGGTATCTATACCTAAACCAGTGGCGTAGAGGTTAATGCGAATTGGATGTGATGAGATGAAACAGTGCTAGCAATTTTATATGCAAGTTTCAATCCAATACCAGTGTGAGAGTTAAATAACAACAATGCTCAGTCAGAGATTAAAGAACCCCCGCTGGTTTTCTCAGTCCTAGATGTTAACTGTTCCACCTCAGGAAAATAAAACACGTTTCTCCACATGGACAAGTGACTGTGACGATTGTATTATTACTTACATTACAGAAGTTAGTGGGGTAGTCCTTACCACTACATCTTGAAAGTTTGATGTCAAGTGGAACTTTTGAGGTTTATTGAACATCACCCGTATCTATACTATTAAGCCCGAATAAAATTGCCCTGGACAAGCGAATGGGCACATTATGTGCCGCACATATCATCATCATGACCATGTCTTTCTCAATGAAAGCGTATATTTAAGGTCAATGGTAAAAGATGCTCTACCAAGTAGTAATACCAAAAGTTAAACAATGCGATACAATGTACAAACTTTGTTTTTATTCCTGTCCAAGTCAATTACAAGATTTTTTTCTGGTCTACATTTTCATTTTCACACAAGCTTCAACGGAAAGATTCTCTCAGTTTATCAACATTACATAAGATTCCTAAGATTGCGTATCGTCGTATGTAATGTAAACTGTTATCCTGTCTGTTTTGTTCTTTGCATTCAAGTTTTCTTTATTTGAAGTGTTAAGAAAATTTACCAGCCATCTGAAAGTACAGAGAGAGAGAGATGAGATGAGCCACAAATGAAAGACGAGACTTAAGGGTGTCTGTAATACAGCAGGGTCCATGCTTGTAAATAATGGTTCCTAGTCCCTTTTCCCTTTCGTCGATGCATCAAAGTTTTATCAATGCAGCAGCGGTCGGAAGAATATTACGTACATAATGCATACATTGTTTGAAAGCAAGCAGTAGTAGTGTGATCTCCATCGTCATCATCATCATCCTGATGAGCTGTTTTTAACTTTTTAGAATGATCCTTCCCCCACAACACAACTGGCATATGCTGTGTGTTAGCAATGGTTGAGTAAGTGGTGTGATTTTAACTTTTCAAAGAATAGGACCAACAGGTTGTCGTTGTAGTGGTTGTTGGTTTGCTTGCCTTCTGCTGCTCCAAAAAATCCCCAGCACCACTTATATTTGATTTCCATGTATTTTCGTATGAAGAACGCTGACTTGACTACTGGTGGCAGTACAAAGTACAATAAACATCTTTTCGGTGAGCCCGTCAATATCATTTTGTCTTTGAGTTGGGTAAGGTACCTGTGTTCGCTGATAGTAGAGAGAGAGAGAGAGAGAGAGAGAGAGACCTTTTGGTGTAGAAGCAAAGCCATTACTTTACAAACATACAGCACAATTTCTTTAAAATCATACAATTTTTTCATCACTCATACTCCACTACTTTTTCTCTCGTTGGACCTAGGCTCCATTGATAATCATCACTCTTTTTCTTCGCCGTTAAATTGTAGGTCGTCGTCGTAAGAAACTAAACTGTTTTCTTTTGTCTGTGTATAGTAAGCAGTGTGTTCTGTACATCTTGTCTGTCGTCTGATGGCTCGCAGTATCTGGCAAGCATAATATATACCTACAACACTTTGTTGTAAAAGAAACAACCGACATAAGACAGAGGAAAGAGAGTAACGTAAAGCTATTGAGAAAAAATACATACACACTTACACATACGTATCCTACAGTTTACGTATTATTCATACAGTTCGTCCCTTCTTCAACTACGAAGACGATTTACGAAAAGCAAAGTTATTACGATCTTTATGTCAGACAAGAGAGACGTATCATTTGCTCCCCGTAAATTACCTAGTTTATATAATATTCTTGTTTACGTTGTCGGAGGGAGCGGAGCGAGAAACGAAGGAGAGGGTTTGTTGCGTGAATTGCACTCCGCTTTGGAAATCTGAAGGATTAATGCTACTAATCATAATACTAGTTTCAGTCAGAACAAGTGCTACACTGACCAAAATACGAAATAATAGGCTACTCGTTCGTGTAACGTGCTAAATTTGCGTGCAGTGTTTTATTGCGTTGATATTGTAAAAGTTAATCGTGAACTCGATTGAAACAAGCTATAGAACAAGTACATTATCGGTAGGTAATATAATAAAATAATGCCATCATTATTATTTTTTATTATTCAATAATCATTTATGAGTTTACGCATATTAATAGCTCCTCAATAGTAAATAGTAAATCATTGTTCGTGTTTAAAAGTAGTCATGCATATTGATTTGGTGCAACCGACAAATACTAAAAATCAGTTATCTTCTGTTAGTGAAAGCGTTTTAATAATGTTTACGTCGGAAAGTACATGGAATTTTGTTTCTTATTGTCACTAATGAAAATTGAACCGTTTGTTTAAAAGGAAATATAGAGAAAACCCGGTGTTGGTGGAAAAATATATTGTGGGAAACGGATTTACCTGAAATTTGAAGCGGAATTTTTAAAAACTGTTTGTTCATGAGTATTTATTGAAACGACATGTCAGTTAGCGGATTAAAGCCAGAAAATCTCCGAGGTTGCATTTAAAATTAAAAAGTGTATCAAAATAAAATCCCTTACCAAATACATTCTACTATTAATCGGTTTGGATTATAATTGAAAAAAGGACCTTGACTTTGACGGTAACGTGAAATTTTAAACTTTAATACAATTTTTGTCCATTTTAATATGTCGATTATATTATTTCTTCCATATATGTACATACACTGGCATGGCATATTGACTTATGAATACGATTGACACGATATGGTAAAATCACATGTACAGGAGCTACAATTTTTTTCAGTCCACACTTGTTTCCAGTTAATTTTTGGACAAGTCATTGAATGTGCCCAGGGTTGCATAGCATGACCTTTCTTTTTGAACATCACATTAATAAAAGTAATAAATAGTATCAAGTGTATAAAATAAAGCACAGTGATTGTGAACGATTGTATTTTCCATTGAATCATAAAAATCCTGATAATTATATCAAAATGCAGGAAAGTTTTACCTTAGGTATTAAACTAAACTACTTTTTTTATTAGATTGGTGGGGCAATGTACCAATTGACGAGGCAGATAACCAAATTACACCTTCTTTTCTATGTGTTACTGTTTGATTGTTGATTATGCATGTAATATTTTACTATTAACACGACCAACAATCGCAAAATGTTTAAAAATTTGTTACACTTGTCATTTTGTGACTTAATTACCCCATTCAAATAATCTTAATTACAATTTCTCTGTTTTTCATCTTTCTGCTTGCAAATGTTGTAAACATATGCCGTATTATATATGATCGCATAACGCGCGTAGGGTTTGAATGACTCCATTAATTTGTTGCTAACAATAATCACTTATCGTTGCATTACTTATATATTTTTGACTCCATACAACCTCTCTTGTTTTGACACTTGTGTAGCAATAAACAAAAAGAGGGAATATGATATCATCAGAGTATTTATATTTCATAGAGATGAACGTGCACAATACACAGCTTCATCAAAATGAGGAGCAATAACAGTTTTGCATGCACACATTCTTTTCATTCATAAAAGCTCATAGTGCTGCTGATGATTATGATGTTCCGCATACAAAAAATCCCTGACTCTGCTGCTGCATTTGCAAAAGATAAGATGACATGCTTGGAAGAGAATTAAATGAAATAGCATGACATGCATTCATGTTACACATTAGCGCTATAAATTATGTTGTTTAAAAAAAGTAACTGCTAGGGAATTGTTTGGAAGAATTTTTATGTTGTTCGCTTGCAACGATGAAGATGATGATGATGTTGGTGGTGATGATGCGGTTTAACTTATCTGCCATTGTACACACACACACTCTATAAACATAAAAAATATATACTTTGTCGCTCTGTGATAAAAAAAAACTTTCCCAGAAATATGGCATTTATGGATGTTGCTACCTACCTAAAGTATCTGAAATAGTCATACCAGCGGCGACACAAGTTCAGTAGACTGCCATAAAGCATTTGTACATCATCTTGCTACTTTGTCACATGAGCAAATAATGTTCGATGGGTAATAATAGTAATAATAATAAAAGTATAATGTAGCGTGTTTTCACTTGCCCAACATCGAGCAAAATCATCATCCCCCACATACACAATGACGACGACGACGACACGAAAGTGATGTCTGCTGCTGAAGCAATGATGATGACGCAGACCTTGTGTTTAAGAGAGATCATGCTCTTTAGATTTATAGGTATCTATCCTTTCAAGTTTGGTTTATGTGTACGCTTTTTCGACTCCATCAACTGAAGACAAAATATGGTGGGCTAAACTCTAAACTAAAACTCTGAAAAATAAATACATTATGAACAACTATATACATACATAATAAAAAAGGCTTACTTACGGAGGCTCCTAGATAGACGATGTTTCAGTGAAGACAGAAAAGTTGTCGGTGGTGATGTGAACTCTGCATTATTAAGACGAGACAAAAAGCACGAACACTGTTAAAATAAATGTATGTATCAAAATCACATGCACACATATACTAATACATCAGAACCATTACAATTTTTGTGATCATATAATAACGGAGCGTATTATTGCTGCTATTGTGTGTGTTTATGCATGTATAATTTCTGTATGTTGAACAGTGAAAACAAACATGACAAAAAAATCCGTTTCAGCGAAGAAGAAGCATTATTTTGTAAGAAGAGTAGATGATGGAAGTCGCGACAAGTATGACTCTGTATAGATTTTTAGTAGTTTGTGTGTGGTGGTGGCAGCAAAAGCAAGCTTTGCAGCTTGGGCATGAGATATGTAAAAGAAAAAGTTGAGGAATTGAGTGGTGTTTTTAGGATTTAGAGAAAAACAAGAGAAGTGAATAAGTTTTCCACAAAATCATTATGATGACGCTACATACTCATCATCGAGACTCAGGGCCATCATCATTTTCGGTAGTTGTAGTAAATATGGATGTACATGAAGGTGGTGGTGGTGGAAGAGGTGGTTTATGTAATGTAGTAATGATGAAAAAGGCTTGTTGACTGTCTCCGTCAGTTTTGTCTTCATCTTACTTTGTCAGATAGTCAGCTCATTTTTGAAGAATATTGGAAACGATGGGCTGTAGTACCTTGTACATAGTAAGTATATTAGTTTTGTGTGCATTTTTGTACATATAAGCATTTTCACAAAAAGTTTAATCACATGTAGACCACAAAATGACGAGGAGTCACTTTACCAAATGTTCGTTTTGTTTGCCAAGTACCAAAATGTAAAAAGCACAAAGTTTAGCCCGTTTACGGCAATGAGCAGGAGTTAAAAAGCTGAACAAATTGGAGTAGAATTTTTAACAAGATTGTATTTGGAAAGCCTAAGTAGTTGATTGAATAAACATGCAGCTCTGCGGTAGGTGTTGCTCAAGTAGAAATGTGGTACATTGTGTACATATAGTGGTAGTTGTGTAGAGACGCTGCGAGATTAAAGTTGACATTACTTAAACCTGCTATATTATTCATTACTGATAACAAGACAAAAATAGTTTGTGTCTAATCACGACGATATCAATTTCAGGTAATGGCAATCCGCATTAATAATGTATTGTTCTTTAAGTAAAAAGTTATTGTATGAGAAATGACGGTTGTGCATTGTACAAGATTTCAAGTCAAACTCATGGTGATGGTATATATGGATAAGTGGATTCTATAAGATATCGGTGCCCGTACGACCCGACATATTTGTGTGAGTCATTTCGTTGTTGATTCTTGTGAACTGTCGCATGATTATCTAGGTATCCTGATGTTGGATGATATACATAATAATCGTAAACTAGGAGGAAATTTAAGTTAGTTCAATTGTATTACTTTTTGAATAGGAAAATTGTTTATGTTCGACTGAAGAATAAAAGGGTATACATTGTACATTAAAATATCGAAACAAGAAGAAAGGAGATTTGTTTAAGATGTAGTAGATTATTTTAGAAGTCGTTGATACCAGTAGTTTAGGCTTCAGAGTAGCACAGTAAGTTTGTGTTTATTAATGTATTTCCATGAATTGGAATGATGATGATGATGAGGTTGATGATGATATGAATGAAGATGAACTGTTTTGATACTGTTGTGCTGATGTTGTACAAGCGCGTCTCGCAACAGCAAAAATATTTCGGTTGGCGTGATGTGGTGGGACGCGTAGGTTCTCTTATAAATTCACTTTCGAATGTTTCTAACATTCTATACGTTCAAGTATTTGGCGGCGTTAAAACAACCAGCAGCAGTGACAACCAGTGGCTGATGTTCTATAGAAAAGGGACAATAATATATCTGTCATCTGTATTAAATCAGTGCTGGTCCGGAATATAAAAATTAAAATTTGTTCGATTTTGCTTTTGACGACGAAAGGATCTCGATTCCGAAAAAGTGATAATATCGTCCACCATCATCACGATTATTTTGTACGACAAGGTATGGTACATGACACAGAGCATGCATTTTCGTGTTCGCACCACTACCACCACCATACTGTGCCCAGACTCAGACATGATATAATGTTTCCCCACATCATTATGTTATTATCACAGAGAATAAAAGCTCTGTGAGTAGTGGCGTATTATATAAATTAAAAAGTAGTAGAGGGGTACACGAAAGAAACGAAATGCTGTTTTCAAAGCTGAAAAAACATTTTTTATTCGGAACTCCACAAGAAAAGGTTTATTCTCCTTGTTTTCATGTAAATGCTCTTCTAGGCCAGCAGCATCAACCATCAGCGAAGAAATCTAGAAGGTTATCTGTGCTGCTTCTGCTGCTGGTAGACTCCTTCAGATGATGATGCGTAGTAAAAATCAGTAGCCGTCAGAAGCTTGAACACATACTATATTAGTGCATCTCTCCATTTTGTTGAGCAAGATGTACTTATATGTATAGCAGAGCAGCATGCAAGGAACACATGTATAAAATTAGTTTCGACTTTGTTGTCGTCATTTGAAAAACTGCCTAGCTCAGCGTATTCAAGTTCGGAATTTAAACTGAAATGATAAATCTTCTCCATAAAATGCAAATAAGCGCACACGAAATACTCATACACAATGTACGTATTACACACACACGTCTCCTTACATAATATGTTTGCTCGTCTTTTGGCAAAGAATCAGATTTTGATTCATTCATACTTTTTGTCTTATCATATCTCCAATACGCAGCCGTGGAGCAGTAGTAGCGAATAGTTAATGTACATTTTACTTTCAAACTGTTATATTTTTTTCTTTTCTCTGTAGCGCTATCCCAGTGAGCAGAGAGAAGCTGTCCACAGGAATTAAAATAACTCGTTCGCCTTTCCATTTTTGTGAAAAAGACTTTTACACCTCATTTAAAGATCGCGTTCTTATTCTTATTGACTACAAAAATGTAGCGTGTCAAGTGTTGTGCAACGGTATTACATTGTTATCACATCATTATTATTAGCATTACCATATTATTTAACACATATTTCCTTTTTGTCCTCTCTCACCCCACACAAAGCAAACAAGAGTGTGTATGGCTAAAAGGATTACCAAAGTACAAACCTTTTGAGTGTCGGGTTTCTCCAGTTTATAATAGTATGAATTTATAAGAAATAAATCATCATCATCACCATCACCATATCGTCATCTTGGCCCGTCCACTGAAACTTGTTCCTTGCTGTTATTTTTGATTGAGCTGACTATTGTGTGCACCACCAAGTGTACGTCTATGTCTAACTTGTGTACTTTACATCTTCTTTTAAAAAAGAACAACGCATCCCATTCCATAATAACTTTCCTTGGTCGTCGTAAAGCTCGTCGACTCTATTGAGTCGGCTTGCTGCATTTGCATTATCAACAAACACCAGCTCACACAACAACGTCACGACGCCGAGCCGGTTTAATCGTCTGTTTGTGTAGTAATAAATGCAACTCACTAACTTTTGCTCCCTTGTCGGAGAAGAAACTCTGTACAATGAGTATATGTTTGCAGTGCGGATGGAGTGTTGTAGTGATATATTTAAATAGTTTTATGCAAGTAGTAACTGAGTGAGTAATGTCGGCTCACATAGGTCCATTCATTCAAGCATTTCATTCACTGTTTCGTTTACACTACCACTCTTAATCTTTTCTTTTTCTTCGTGGTTCCTTCATTCATTCATAAACTTGCGTCGAGTAAGTTGCTGAGATGCTGATGATGAGTATCATAAGCTGACTCACTCACCAAAATCACACAGCGTTCTACTCTCCTACTTATTTACTACGCGGTGAGTAGTGTAAGTAGTAACAGTAAGACGGAATGGAAGGACTCCATAGACAAGGGAAAAAACTGGTTCTTCCGTTTCGTATTTCTTTGAAAGTTTTCACTGACTGTGACTTGATTATATAGCAAAAGTGATTTGTAGTTAGGGAAGGATATATATCCACACATAGCAAGCTGAAAGGGTGAATTTTACAAGTGTGAACAAAGGGAGTAGTGTAAAGTAAAAAAAAACTCAAGGGTGGCGTGTGTGGTTCTCGTGAATCTCTGTGTTTCATTAAATAGACAGAAATGTGTAATTTTCACACAAACATCCTTTCCGTATTTCAATAAAGAAAAAAAAAACGGTGATAAACGTGTGTATTCAATACTGTGTGAAGGGAAACAATAATAGGCAATCCCTTAACGCGTACATAAATAAATATACAAAGACGTTTTTTAACCTCTCAACGTGCGTCGATCACGCGCTGGGGATAGTGACACATATAAATATCCAGACAGACGTCCGCAAACACTTTCTATTGCATAATTATTTATGTTTAAACAATTTCTTGCAACAAACGAACTATTGACTGAGAGTGCTGCTCAGTCAATCACCAGTTTTCTGTTGCAACAGCACTTTTCAAACTAAACCGGAAAGGATTCACGGATTTCTGGCAGTGCGTTCATTCATTTGCCTAGTCATTCATGAGGAATATTTTTTTATGTTATTCTGGTTTTTGTGTGAATCTGTTCTACGTTTCCACACAGAACTGTTTTGTGGGGTATTGTAATACACTTTCATCTCTTCTGACATCTATCATTCGTTGTACAAAAATAGTGTCATCTAACTTATTCTCAAATGAACTTAATTCATTTTAATTTAACATCGTATCAAGTATAGAAAGCGTCTTTACTGGAAAACATTTTTTTTCTGCAGCAAGGTTAGCAAATACTGTTCATCTGCAGCAAAAAAATCTAGAGATTCTTACCGTAACTAACTTTCAATAATAATACCAGTAATAAACCACCAGCAATCAGTCAGCGTGCATTTTCACCGTTTGCCATTGCAACCAGCCTAGAACCTATATACGAGTGTGCGCATGATAAATCTCAGGTAGCAGTTCAGCATTCTCCGGTTTTTGTGTGGTACAATACAGTTACGAAACAATAATTGAATTGAAACTGATATCGTATTAAAAATCCCTTCCAAATAACCTACACATTGGTACATACATGAACCTTCGTGTATCGACAAGTTGATTCTCAAAAAGAACTTTCAAGAATTCTTGGCCTTAAGTTTGTGTATTTTGTAGTTGAACATCTCCAAGTATGCATGCGTAAATTTATGAATAGCAGAAAAGTGAGGGTAGTGAGGGATGGTTCAACAACGCAATAGGCAATGATGAATGGTATTGTTGTCGTTAAATTCATTTTGAATGAATGAACGGAACAGAACTTCTGTGAGTTGTAAAGACCTATTTACATACATCCATACATGTACCTAACATATAACATCGTTACATTTTCATTCATACTGCCAAAAAGACTGAAATACTAATACCCATACCCAATACCTACTAACTTACTTTATAATACTTCTCTACCCCTCTACCCATCTATTCGTTTATCTGTTAGTAAGTAGAACACTACTACTACTACCTGGAGAGGAGAGAAAAAACCTGAAAGCATTTTGTCTTCGTTTACGTCGTACGTGTGTTATTATTGAGCAGCAGTTTTCCAGATTTTCCAGAAATGACTTTGAGTTCCCATCTTACAGTTGTTTTACCTTATTGTTGTGTTTGTTGCGTAGGTTTACAAGGACTCTTGTGCCCAAAAAGAAGTGATTGCCGCTGCCACCACAATTTATTCAACAACTACTACAGCAGCAAGTACCACTACTATTTCCACGTTAAAAACTCATCAGCAGCAACAGGAGTACGATCAAAGAGAACAAATAGCAGAAGAAGCATCAGTACCCGACCTTTACGCTAAAGAATCTTTCAACACTTGTGGTGGTACTTTTGGATCCGCCCATGAAATGGACTCATTTCTTGATGATTCAACTTGGTCACGGTACGAAATAGACTGTGCCTTACAAAGTCAAGAATTTTATTCAGCGTACAAGGAAGATACAATGTTAAAAGCAGACAAGGTAAGTGCACCCTTGACATTTCCGTAATATAATTTAATGCTGTTCTGAATACATCTACATATAAATACTGCCACACAAGTAAACTATTTTGATTTTGTTATAATATTAGAGGTCATAGAAAGGTTATCTTTCTTTACTTTAAGGTATCACAATGGCAGAAGCTGTTGTGAAGCTAAAATATAGCTTTCTCTCCATATAATTTTTTTCCGGTTTGTAGATGATCCGACGTATCAGTATCCCATATTAATTTTCAGATTTTCTTTTATAAATATGGTGGGCTTGATCAATCCTACGACGCTATGTATGTATTATACCTGGAAATGTACATAATAACATAGGTAATAGGTAGATAATGCGATAGGAAATGTAACATGCTATGTAGACGCTATTTACAACAACAATGGTCAGTAATAATATAGACCTTTCACTCTTCATTAGTAACCCGTTTGACACTTTGGAGTAAACATGTTTTTCTGTTACGCGAACAATTTTTGTTAGTTGATATTTTTTCGCTTACGATGTTTTTCAGGTACATAGTAATTTGTTGTGAAAAAGATAGCAAAAAGGGTGTCAATCATGAAGCAAAATGTCTCCAAAAATATAGTAGAGACGAGTGTTGTGTGCGGGATAATGCATTAGTGGAAAAAGCAAGTTGACACTTGATATTGTTCGTTTCAATTTTCTGTTTCGTAAATGAAGTGAGATATTTTTGTATAAGTTTACATCTTTTCTCCAAGCCGTGCTGCTATCCCCAAGTCAGGAGAGATGAAGCAGAGAATCAGCGAGATAAAAATGTGTTCTAGCAAAGATGATAACATATTGATGGAGCTCGAGCTGTATGTTTGTGTCGTTTTATGATAACAAAGAAGCCATCTATTATTATTACTATTATTTCGGCATGAAAGATGATAATTTGATATGTGAGAGGGTGAAAGGTGTGGGGGAAATGTTTACAAAACACTCGTTTTCGGAGTAGTTACATATTATAGTTTGTAATACAACACTACTCGAGATCTGAGAAAAGTATGAACAATTGGAACAAGAGAAACGAAATTTGCTCTACGGAGTCAGTCATCTTTGCATATATAGTCCATTGTCACCTTAGAGTTGAGAATTCTGGTGCTCATCTGCATATAAGAAGCACTAAGCCATCAGCTGGTGGTGCTTCTTATATTCAAATGAGCACCAGAATTCTCAACTCTAAGGTGACTATGGACTCTACAATGTAAAAAGTTTGTATTTTTATAGATATTGCATACTTGCGAATGGCGAACATCTAGACTTTATGTAGCTTGGAGCTATCGATAGTATTTATGCCTAAAATTAAACAGAATAATGAACTGACAATTTGCTAACAAAAAGATGCGAACAGCAAACTCTCTTGGAATGATTTTTTTCTTCCTTGTTTCGTATCAAGCACAACGTTGAATGGTTGAACACTTATTTTAAATTTCAACTTCATTCCAAGAATTTGAAACGAAAAAAAGTGAGATACCAGTTTAAAATTATCGGAATGCTCTGAGAAACGACAAAGTTCAGTTAGTAGATTCTATTTTTTGCCAATACGCAGTTTTACAGAGTAGTAGTACATTAAGAATTGATTATTCCTGTTTATAATTTGTCAATGGTAATTACTTGCGTGACGCTTGTTTGTTGTTCCTTGATTTCTTTCACATTAGCTTTATGTCGACATGTCAAGGTTTCATATATTTTTTACGAAATCTTTCTGAAGTTAAAATTTTCAGATTACAACTTGTAAGTTACAATTTTGGATTGGTGTCGTCTTTTTTCTTATTGAACGATCCATAGAAAACATGTAACAGGAGTTGTTATATAGTCACTCATTCCCACATATATTATTCTTGTATAGAAGTGTTGTTAAAAGACAAGCCCACAATTAAATTCCAACACCGGATCATTAAATATACATGAAATTCACAGAATTATCAAATTCAGAATCACAAAAACACAATTATTACATTCAAGGACTTGATAAATTCACGATGTTTGTGGAGTATAAAGTATAAAGTTTTGATACAAAAATGATTACTGTGTTGTGTTCGTCAAAAGTGTCGAGAAAGTTTAAAGGTATGAATTGCAAAGGACCTTTGGTAAGTGTCATTCAAAGTAAAACATGCATTAAACATGAGCATTATTGGTCGCTTCAACGTCTTCGACAAAGCGTTATAATATGTATGCGTGTGTTTCACAAACAAATTCAAACCATCAGTAAATCAAATCTGTCGTAGCGTCGTACTTATTTAAATACTCCAAGTCCTATCAGTGTTTTCATCAATCTCCTTTTTTCCAAATAGAGTCAAATAAATAAACCATTTTAAATTATATTCCATTAGTCTAATTTTGTGACGTTATTGAACGTTTTCATTTCTTCTCTCAATACTTCAACTTTTACAGAAACGAAACTGCTACACAGTGAGAGTCGTATATTATACAAAAATATGCTTAAACAATTTAAAAAACAAGATCACATTATGCACTCGATAAACTCTGTCAAATATAAGTGTTGTTGTTGGGTTATATTGCAAAACTTACATATACCGTTTTCTCAATAAAAAACTTGAATTTTGATAAGGAATATATCTTAAAAATTTTACAATGCATAAGTTGTATAAAATTGGAAACTATGGCTTTTCCCATTACGTCTATTGTTCTGAATGGCATATTTATTTATAGGTATATATAATCAGGTAAAGCGAGATACGTTGTTCCCAAAGTCGATGAATGACATATCGCTATGAGGTGGTAGGGTACGTAAATATAAAGAGAGAAAAATCTTAACTTTGTTTGTTTCCCTCTTGTGTAGTCACTCATTTCCATCCAATCCTTCTGACTTCTTTTCACAACGCAAAACATAGAGCAAGATTATGTGCAATAGGATGAGCTAATGTATGCAATAGATTCCAAAGATTGGATTTGTTTATTAGCTTAGCCACGAATATGAGCTTCTGTTTTTTTGTTTTGCGTTAATGTTTAAAAATGTTAGCATCTGCTTATTGAAAATCCAAAGTTGTGAAGTCAGAATACATTATTATATGATGTGTTTTACCTGCACAAAGTTCCATGAAAGGCTTCGTTTTTGTTTGTAGATGTAAGACATTCTTAACCCTAGAAAATGCATTTAAGCTGCTGTGAATCATTAAAAGTTATAATATGTGTTAAAGGTTGAAATGCATAAACTACATTCATAAGCTGGTGTATCGGTAAAAGAATAACTGGCTCCATTTAATTTTGTTCGTTGATAGTCATTGTCGAAGAAGAAGAAATGTTCAACAAATTACAAAACGTTGACAATGAATGTTAGCTGAGGATTATTCTGAGTAAAGGATGTATTTCAATACAAAGGAATGTCTCTAAATGCGGAGCTTTTGTTCAGGAACGCAGTGTTACATACATGAAGTCTTGTGTGTGGTTAAGATTCATATCGCAAAGAAATGCCGGCGACCGTGCTTTTGCACAAACCAATCGGACACAATGATAACCATTCATAAGTCACCATTAGGAATCGGTTGGGTTGGAAAGAATAAAATATAGTTATTCAGCCATGACAGTGACAAAAAAGTCAATATTTTTTTCTGGATCACTCAGTACAGTTTGTTTCATGTATCCACTTTTTTAAACGTGAGCATGCCGTTACTGTGAACTGTAAATTTACCCTAGTGAATTTAAAATGTGGCTGTACCGCTCGTTGTTTACTGTCTTTAAGATTTTTTGTAGAAAAACGAACGGAAGTTTTCGTCTGGTTTAAATCATTCAAGGTTTTTTTTACTTTCCAACATTTAAGTGTTCGTTCTCTTACTTTTACTCACAATGGCTAATTGCTCATTGTTTATCACGATGATGATGATTGTCGTATGAGTCACTTTTTTTTACAAAGAGGCGGAAAATTTCCTCGGTTGTCAAATGTATTTCCAAAACTCATTATGCATGACATTTAATGAGATATGATGTTACCCCTTTAAGAGGTCTTCATTTACAGTTTACAGAAAAAAAGTAAAAATATCTTCCATACATAGTCTGTTTTGAATGTGTACATAACTAACTACCTACCAGTGTGGTAGAAGTCAGGAATCGAATGACATTCTCAATTATTAACAGAGCACACGATTTTTACCGGTCATATTTATTTTTAGTACACATACACACAGACAAACACACTTCAATATTTAACTTTGACTCTCATCAAAGCCAAACGGGCCGGATGTCTTAACAAAAAGCAAGTGAGACTCGTGACACATCAGCTAATTAGTCATTTTTGAATATCCGTATTAAAAAAATCGTGATAAGTAAAAACGTTGAATGTGTGCTATCCTGAAGCTGAATGGTGATTTATGATGACTAAATTGTTTAAAATATGTTCCTGTCTTGACTTCTTTCCGTTTCTCTATGCACAGAGATAAAATCATCACATAGATATACACAATTTGTTTCTTGATCAATGTACTTTTAAACCGGGCGTAATTAGAAAATGATAAGATATAAAACAGCTTACATAGGTATTTTAAATACAAGTATATATATATTAATACGAATACATCTTGCCTTTTAGTAGAAAATGTTTGGTAAAAACTCCGGACGAAAGATTAGACTCGGCTATTGTTGGTTCTTCTATGTAGCACATGATACTTGTACCACATGTACCGCTTTAAGTTTTAAGATTTTGTGAGCGGAACAAAAATAAAAGAATGAATAACTATACCTCTATGTAGTTTAGTTGACAAATAAAATATAACGTCCACTTACAGTCTCGTGTTTTGTATATTTAGTTTATATTTAAGTTGCAAAATAAATTGTATTTCATAATAGATTTTTGGTTTTCGGCGAATTTCTTTTCACCCCATGAGACGATTACAAATGCATGATTCCTTTTCTTGTAAATTATCTTTAAGTTTTAAATTAAGTTTTTTAATGTACAATAATATTTTTTCAATATTTCTAGGTGAATCGACCGTCTAGTAAAATGGCAGGAACATCATCATTGTCAATACCTACACACATATCCCCCCGAGGACCCAATGATGGTGTACAGATTACCATTAAGGAGGAGAAAATTGATGATGAATTTGTTAGTCCCTGCCGGCCTATTCATGGTCGGCGAGGAAACTCTGAGGGTGTTCAGAGGGTGCCATCCATAAATTGCAAGTCTTTGCAGAAGGTCCCCGAACTTTCTGGATTAGGTAAGAAAGGAATATTTTTCTTTGAAACTCCGTCGACGCCCAATGTTACGAGCATAAACGTACACGAGTGTCCATTTTTTGTCTTGTTACTTGTTACAGTCTTAATTCAAGTAAATACAAGATAGGACAAGTGTAACTCATTCTCATCAGTAGACCATTCTCTTTATCAATATCATATAAATCTTAATCTACATGATCACAACTTGTTCTTGTCTGTTCACTAATCAGTCATGCTTTATTTACACTTGCTGATTAAGCGATCGTCAGCATAATAATTCACATTGCATTGCATCATTGGCTAAACGAACAATAATTAACAGAAAGAACAACTTGATGTTTGTCCCTTGTTCTAAAAGCTACTAGACATGCAAATTGAAGAGCGACAACATAATGTTGAATTAAAACAGGTCATCATCATGGGGGTATTTTGTTTATTGTAGTGTAGTCATCCCATTTCTGCTGTCCATAGCCTATATTATATGCATGTCGTACTTATTCAATTCATATATTTCTGTATCATGTTGGTACCTAACAAACATTGTTAAGTTTGAATATAATATGAGTGACTCAGCACTATGGACTAAAATGCAGACATTTTGACTAGTCTTGTTTTCAACATTGAAACCAATTATTTCGTATTTCGTGATAATAATCGGGATTGCAGTGTAAAAGTATTCTGAAAGTTACACAAAAGAATATTTAAACCAAAATTCATTCGCAGAAACTTTGGAGCCGATTTTTATATGTTGATTTCGAGCCCATTCTATGGAAGTATTAAAAGAACAGGAAATGCAAATCGCTAATTTGCGTTTAATTCGAGGTCGAGCCGTGTAGTCTGGATCGATGTTTTGCCTGGATTTGAAAGAAAATACACACGTAATACGAAAAACACAATATATTTAAAACACCACCGAGTAATTTGTGTTAGATAATCCGATATCAGAAGATTCCCAATGCACATTTGTGTTTGTGTCTCTATTATGTACGCCCTCCGTGACTGAAGCTGCACGTGAGACCTTTTTTGGTGTTTTCCTATTTTCCATTCTCTAAAAACTAAACTTACATAATTAATACTGACAAGTGCTCTAATGTCAAGTCCCCAATGAAAGTAATTAACTGAGTGATAAGTTGCCTTTGATCAGTTCACGTTCACATACCTCAATGTCCCAATATATGCATACCTATGCATGTACAAGTGGAAGCAGTCAAACTGAAAATATCCACAACCACGAACCTTAATAATTTTCCATCTGATTTACCATTCCATGCTGATTAAATTGATGTCTTCTTATTCGTAAAATGACAATAAAGTAGGGGACAGGTTTTTTCCAATTGTTGAATTGACAGCATATTGTACGCCAGATATACGCAATAACGCAATGCGTATATACAGATACAACGTCATTTCTCTGTAGTTAATGTATGACCTCCGAAATAATGTAACAAAAGTGTAGCGTTGAAAATACTGGGCTTCTGACGATACATTTTTACTGTACACTTCTAACAATGTAATATCTCGAGTGTAGTGTTTGCATTCTAGTCTCGAGAAAATAGTATCCAAGCCCATGTTCTAGTTAATGAGGATGGAGCCTATTAGTGCCATTACCATTATTACTTATAGAGGGAGAGAGGAATGACACATGATGTCACACAATTAAAATCTATTTTACTGTTACTATTCATTTAATCTGTCGATCAATGACTTGATTCATTGTATTGTTGGAAAGGCCAAAGATGAAAACTAATAATAAGGTTGAAGGTATGATGGTTCTGCTTGTAAGTATGGTCAATGCTTATGCTCAATAGAGAGGGGGACTTGCTTAAATAAAGATGATTTTTTGTCTCACTGCACATACTTTTATTAAGAGTATATATTTCGTCAAGTTGATTTGAGAATGTACATAATATGAACTTGTGGGTCACGGAAAATGTATTTTCTTTTTTTGCTGCTACCAATTATTACATTGCCCCGTTGAATTACGTGAAAACTATTGGGTGAACGTTGGAATTTTTCCTTGTTGATACATAACTTGCGTCAATCAAATTACACGCTTTGGATTTGACGTTTTTTTATTTACGACAATATTATATGCTCTAATTATCTGTGTTAGTTTATCATTTTATCAGTTATCCATAATCCTTGTAAAGCTATTAGCAAAATATCAAAATATGACCATCACATTTTCACATTGTATCCAGTAGATGTGATTATAACCAGTCGATTCCAGTTGGACATTGGCGGATGTTCGTGCTCGAGTAATAATGAAAATAAAGGAGCTCGTAACCTGTTGATGAGACGTCATACTAAATTCAATGTAACAGGCTGAAAGGTAACTTGCTACCCATACGCACATTAGCTTTTCCGTGAAAAATACAAAGGGAAAAGCTCTGAAATCAGTTTTCATGTATGATGAAGCGGAAGTGTGAAAGGGAGAAGTGTAAGTCTGAATTGTTCCGTCTGTGAATGTTTCTGGAATCACAATACCTTTTTCAGGTAGGTTGACTGGCACGAGTGGACGGTAAATGACAAACTAATACAATCCAATGACATAATATTTTATGTATGTACACATAGCAAATATGGTTTGCCAATCAACTGTATATATTCTTTATTCCGGCAAAAGATGATAGCCACCGTTAAAGTAAAAAGGAAACCGTATAACCTGTTAATAATTCATTAAGCATTATTCCCCATCCTTACCTTATCATTAATTTTCTTAATGATAAGATTTTGTGAGGCAGAAGATAATTAGCTGATGATCACTGCGATCATTCTCGCATCATCATTATCATCATCATCTTACTCGTAATTTTGTACACACAAGATGCGATAAAAAATGACAATGCGCCCATAGTCGGACAATGCGCAATAACAACAAATAGTGATGATATGATCGTAATGATAGCTTGATACTGACGACGTTTAGTGAAGAGAGAGAGAATCGTGTAGTGAAGATGCAAACACTCACACAGTTCAATTGGTACTTCATGCTAAAAAATGCGTCTTGTCTGCTTCTAACCTGTCCTTTGCCAATCTTCTCCACGGGAAAAGAAATATATAGCAAGTGTTACTCGTGTAATAACAATTTATTGTGACGCTTCGCATCGCCTATCAGCTCGTGTTGTTCGGGTTAGTGAAAGCGAAGCCGTTGTGTGGCGGATATGTCAAAGTGTAATCATTATCGGAGTATACGTAAGAACCAGTACCATTTCTCATCCGTCCGGATCGCTGAAAACGTGCCTGTTATTTACTGGTAAACAGCTAGGTAGAAAAATCTCACTTTTTAATCGATTTTGTCTAGCTACTAGTAGATCAAATTTTGTTATTATTATAATTCCTTTTTCTGTCCAAACAATCTGCATCGTTAAATTATTCTTTGATATTCTGGCTGCCGTTTTCTTTGCTGCCTTTAACTTTTCGTCGTGTGTGGGGAATTTATAATAAGCCGACTTACCAAATCGCTAGAAAATTTTCTCGCTAATAAATCTTCTAAAACCCTCCGGACTAAGCCTCCAGAGAATTTGAAAATAAAACGGTGGCAGTAATGAAGTGGCGATATACTGGTAAATGTGTGACGGTGTTTTGAAAAGAAACTGCGTGGAAAGTGATTATTTTTATTATTACAACGTAATATCACACGTAAATAGATTTAAAGAAGTCAAAAAGGTTATCTACATTGTAATCTCCCTGTCAGTTATGTTCCCTAAATCAAAATAGGAATGAGCCACAACACTTTTAACACATAATATTAAAATCTTGACTGTGACTAATTTGTGTTTATGTTATTATTATTACGAGCGAGTGCAGAGTTGCAGGAACAAAATCCCTTTGACATTCCCGACAACTTGCTGTTCAGACACGATTAAGTTGATGTGGATGATATGGACGGCACAATATTTGTAAAGAAACTTGTGGCTCATTATTATATGTGCATCGTCTTAAGTAAACTTGTTCAAAATCTTGATAATCAGTTATTACAATTATGATAATTACTGTTGTGACCGAACAAGGCGACGAATAAAATACGCTGATCCACTTTGAGGGGAATTGGTGCGGCATTAATAAGGCTTTGAAAGTAAAAAGGAAAACGTTTGTCGAGTACGCCACAGCATTTCTGCTTTTCATACTGTACATAGAGGTAAGCTTCACAACTCATAACACTTGTCTTGTCGGTGAGCAGAACAGAAGATACAGAACTCAGCTCGAAAGAGTAGAGAGACAGCTCCGAATTCATCGTCTCCAACCAGTTGGTATTGGTAAGTAATCATTTACATTCACACATACTACACGTAATACAAGCATAGCATATGCGAGTGTCTTTTACTAGAAAATGGGGTAACATGAGATAGACCTTGCTGCTGGACTACTGGATGAATTTTTAGCTTGGATCACACCATAGGCCTGTTCACTTCATTTTCTAACTACATTCAGTCAGTGAGATGGCTGAAATTTAAACTTATTGGGCACAATGTACCTCTTTTATTTTCTTCTAAAAATGCTAGAAGCGTATGTTATTATTTTATGAAAACAGCATTCAACATTTTATGATATATATGCGAAAATAACACTGGTCACCCTTTTACAAACCAAGGCAGCGCAGCGGTACTACTAAATTGCCTCGTCATCGACACGCAATGTGCAGAGGTGGTCGCGGTAAAAAACAAAATTGCTCTGGCTCCTGTAATGACGCTAATGATAATAATGGTGACGATGAGACAAAAGCAGCGAATGTTTCTACTCAACCCGACTTATCAAGTGTACCATCGATAAAATGACTTGCCTGTATGCAGTCGCATGCATGTCGTCAGGTTGTTTGTTCAACTGTTAACAATATAGATATGTAGATAGATACCTGTTAATAAATAACGTGTACTGAAAGGAGCTGTGATTATGATGACTGCATCAAATATAGGGTTATGTAAAATTTCTTCGGGCCCTGAACCTCCAGTAAGGAAGATGTAGCTAACAAACTAAAATTATTTTAGCCCAAATCTTATTCCCACATTCCAAATTAAAAATCCTATGGTTTAGCTATACGCATCTCAAACATAATGACCACCTCAATCAAACTTATACTCCAAGGTTATCCTTACGTTCCATCTTACCCTACTTCCATTATCGAATGCCCTTGTAAAATTAAAATCCTACCGAACAGGTTGTATAAAAATGTGTAAAATATGTTTATTTTCATGCTTAGGATGTACTTGGAATGTCTCAAGGAGCGAGTACAGGAAAATGTCCAGAAAAATGGTGTTCATTTCGAGGCATACATTGACGTGATGTGCTCTGTATGACATGCTCAAAACACATCTAGAAATAGGTTTCATACATGATGAGGGTGAAATGATACTAACCCAAAGCCGAAAGCTTTTGGCCTTCCACGTCTCAGCTTACCTGAGAAAGATGCTGTGTGTGAATTGAATTCATCAGTGCACCTTGTTATTTGGGTGATGCTTGCAAACATAATACTGAGATGTGGTATACGTACTTTTTATTGAAAGTAAAACGACTGTCATATTTGTCAGAGGTTTCATTCTTAAAAGTGAAATACTGGTTAGCGTAGTGTCGCAGGCTAGAGGTCAGACATTTTACTTGATTTGTATAGACAGAACAACGAAAAATCTTTGAAATATTGTACTCGAAGCGCAAGGTGGTGATGGTGCCGCATGTCGATGTGCTTACAAGGTAGAAAATTTCACTATTGATCCCACTAAAGTTGAAAGCAGTTTTGTTGCTGGTTTGTTGTCGACTCCTCTTTTACAGCGTAAAATATGAGCATCATCAGATCAAAAAGGGTTTTTATTTATGCGCTTCTTTTGATTCACTTATTTTTGTGTACGTGTACACACAGATAAAAGCTCGTAAAACCCTTTTTTACCAACAAGAGCGTATGCATGCATACCTTGTTCCTTTTTTCAATATCTTCTTTTCTTTCGACCCTTTTACACATTGTCGCAAAAGGGTCACCCCCAACATGGGATTTCACTGTGGGAATCTCATAGACAATACACGTTGTAGTGGTAGTAAAGTGCACAGATGCTCCATGTTCAAACGGGTATTGTGTTTCTTTTATGATCATTGGAATAGCCATATAATTGCTCTTTCGTTGAAGTTTACTAAAAAAAGATCTCTTGCTGCTTGTAAGATGAGAAAAAAAATTTATGGTACGTAAACTTACTTTTTAAATAAGCGTTTTACAAAAGGCCCGCACATGTGGGGGTGTAGCATATCAGTGATATATTCCCCTAAAGGTTTTGTCCATTAAAAGACAGATTCTTTTCAAATCATCTAGTAAATACACACACATGAGTGCCTAATGCATTTACAGAAAACCAATATGCATGTACGCGGATATAAAATATAAACCCATTTATTTTGTGTAAAAACGAAGCAAGAAACGCAAAATGTAAAAAGACGATGAAAAGTAAAAATGGGTGAGATATTCTTAAAGGGAAGATAAATCAACGATAATTTGATTGATATGGGCATCTGTTTCAATGAACTCTTTATATATTTTAATGAGTTTAAAGTTTGCCCGTGTTAAGCTTGCACCTGTGCTAATCTCAGAAATTGTAAAAATGTTCCGTGAGAGTGAACGTACCATTTTTTGTTTCATATTAATCGATTTTGTTGAGCAAATATGTTTTCTGGAGAATAATGTGTGTCCCTATCGAAATCGTGTATAGAAATGTTTCTGCACACGGTAATTACGAAGTTCTTATTTCGCAGGTATTGTAGTACGGGTTTCAACTGGAATAATATCGAAGTGTGTATATACTATATACCAAATATTCAGAGCCTATTTACAGTATTAATTACTTTTCATCAAGAAAGGTAAATAGAAAATTCTGTTTGTGCTCATACGTTCCACTCTGGCTGTTATCAAAATTGAAATACTTTCGCAATTTCAGTTTTGACCAAACATTGTCACTTCACTGGAGCTACCTATACAGTGGGAATTTTGTTTTTCTTGGTCTTATTACAGTAAAACAGTGACCATGTCTAAAAGTAAATACATTCGAAAATTACCAGTGTGTGCTGAAAGGGAGTTTATTGAATTCAAGAAACCAAAATGGTCTGAGAAATCGGGTGAGCGCATGGGAAAAATCCGGCAACAGTACCAGTGCCAAAATAATTCCTGCTGTTGCAAGGAAGAGGGTAAAGTATTGGCGTCTTCCTTTCATTTATTTGCAGCTACACTAAATGAGATTCTCTGACCCAACAGTAAGTATGTACATTACGTATTATATATCTATGTGTGCTTATTGTAGTCAAATTAATATTCACAAATATTTTGATTTTTACACATGTTTGCATTAACGACAGAAAATTATGTAGATTGGTCATCGCATTTCTATTATGTCAGAATATTGATCACATGTAACTTTTGTAATTGGGCTCGAGGTAGCAACAATCATCATCAGAGTCATTAATTATTGTACTTGCGTTAGCAGTTTATGATGTAGTAAAATATAAAGAGTTTGTTATCGTTGCTGGCTTGATATCTCATCTCATTTGGTACGCACACCGTTTTCATCACAATTTACAATTAATGTCATCCAATAATTCTGCTCTCTATTGTCTCAAGAAATGGGTTGCAACGTGACACACGTAAAACCTCTGACCTTGAATTTTCAGCCAATGGTGCTTCGACTAGCACACATTATTGCAACTTTATAACAGTGATTTATATTACGATATTTTAAGAGAAAATGTTCGGCTATAATCATAATTATGTCTACCTACCAGTAGCAATAATTTTGACTATACAAGATTATTATCTGTCTCATCGCCACCTTATACATTTCAACGAATAATTCATTATCCCATCTTAACTTTTTTCAACCGTCTTTTGTACATACCACAATCAGGCAATGGTACAGAGTAAAATCAAATCATAGAATTTACCAACGTTTAAAAAGCTTTCTTTGTTTGAATAAACTTACTATAAGAAACGAGCCATTATAAAATCTGTCGGGAAGTGGCTCTTCGTGACTGTGACCATCCGATATGAGCAGTCCACCTACACATTTCATTGTTACAAGTTTTTTCTTTGTGTATGTGTGCAACATAGCAGTAATACTGTGTTTGTCGTTGGAGTGATTGTTGGAGACATTACAAAAAGATTCTCATGAAGGCTCATCCGCCCGAACCACCACCACGTTTTATGTATGGCTTCAGGGAAGTGGCTGTTATGTCTATGGACTATGTCATGGCTTCAAGTAAGTCGGTACACAAAACATTTTTCTTACGTTTTACACTTTAGGGATATCATATTTCCACACGAAAAGTATGAAATACAAACTGTAGCTGTGTAGCTTATGTGGTTCAATGAAGGGTATTGGTGGTGTGGCATGGTACGTCTTGAAATTCGATGGTGGTATGACGAAACAAGAACAACGAAAGTAATATTGACTTATTACTTGTTACTTGGTTGCGTGATAAACCTACTTGATGGTGATACTACTTATAATGAGTGTGGATTTCATAGAACGAATAACCTAAGCGTACACTAATACATATGTGAGGAAGAGGGTGTAGTTACACACTTTATAGGTACATGTATTTAGATAGTTTTGGATATGAAGCTTGATAAAAGAAAAATGACAAAAACATTAAGCAAGGCAAAAGACACTTGTTCCTTCCTTCCCTTTTTTGTTATATTGCCAGTCTGTGATTCCAATGGCTTGACGTCCTGGGAAGAAATTTAGTTACGGCTGTTGGTTCCATGTATGATAGTCAAATTACGGGCAGAACTCTAATACTGAAGCTAACTTTGTGTGTGATTAGACCAGACGAAGGTTTCATTTTAAGGTTTTCAGTTTGATGGACCCTTCTGCTCATCCGTTCGTGCTGATTCCACCAGTTGTGTAATATTTAGCTAATAATGGGTATGATGATGATGATGATGTATGTTGTACGTGATGTTGTGTACGCGGCGAGTACACCGTGAAGTTTCATTCATTTCCGAACCCCTTTACTGAAGTTGTAAGGAGTATGGGAGAAATTAACAGAGATAAGATTTGCCCCCTTCTTCCCATAAACATCATTGTCATAGTCATCATCATCATCATCATCATCTCCTGTTTCTTCAAATAGGCTACCTTCACAGCAAGCTACACACACATACGGACGGTTGGAAAGGAAGAGGTCCTATTCCTTTATGAGATGAGACGCGTTAAAACTTTCATTCATGATTTTTTAGAAGCCTTCGGGCTACGGACGTTGGGTTTAGGTTGTTCGTTGGCGGTGTAGTGGTAGCTGTTCAATTACTTTGAAGAGAGGAATATGTAATGATCACGGTATTCTCACCGGAGTCCCCTCTTAGTGTAGCGTAATGTGGCCCATCTGATGTTATATAGGGATATTCCGTGACGGACGAAATATCTATTATTGAGGTTCGTTAGTAGAATTTTTGTGTTGGCGTATATCGTAATATTTTATACAAACGCGCAGTATGGTTTCGTCATTCATACGTGGATACGTATTCTGGAAGAAGTAAATGAACTAATACAGTGCCATCACATCCCATTTTAACTTTCAACTCATTTTCTTCGTTATTAAATGCTGAAATACACAGTGAGCTAAAACACATCAGTGTACCTGATTTATGCTTAATGTTCAGACAAAAACTGGCAGTTTGGAATGCTTACAGTAGATGTTCATATAGGTAGGTACATATTATGTATCCAGATTAATATACATAAAACGCCATATACTAACGTATTGGAAGACAACGTAAACACTTTCAGAATCCCTTTTGTGGCACAGACGAGAAAATGCAAAGACTCATGTTTGAGCATGTAAGATGTTAGCCAAGAGAAACGTCAAACAGTGTTATTCTGATGGTTTTTAGCAGCTATTTTCTTAATCCCGTAATGGCTGCTGGTGTCAGCAAACAACACTCAATAGAGAACAGGGGTAAGCATTTGTTAAAAAAAAGTGATTACTTGATGGAAAGAATGTTGATACACATCAGTCATATTTGTTGTATATCAAAAAGCTAATACACATTTTTGTAAATACATGAACGTGACGTTGTGAAGCAGTTGGTTCAAAACTGATTATGGATATCCATATTTAAAAGATTAATTTTCACCCCAGTGTTTATATACTCGTATTTTTCTTAAAATCTACTAAAAATACTGTTTAATGCATTTTAACAAGCAAAGACTCACTTGAAGAATGTGGGTTTATTTTATTTTTCGAAAACTACGAAGAATAATTTATATTATAAGCCAGGAATTTTAAATCGTGTTATTTATGCTGCATTGAATACATACAACAAGAAGTTGTGGTTTTGGTTTTAATAAGATGGGAAAATAAAATGACAGCAGTGGTGTATACTCAATACTGAAGGAATCGAATGGAAAAGATTTTGATTTTATAGGTATTTTTATGAATGCTCCGATGTAGTGGTTGTAGATTGTTATAGGGTGACCGTATTGAAGGTTTTTTTACTGAACGTACACTCATTTTCCCTGTCTTTTATGTTTATGCTTTTCTTTTTTTCTGTGTAGCTATACAAGATCATGACGCCCATGTGCATATCGTAAGATACTTTCACGTCTGAAATTCAGTCGGCTTTTGTAGCACCCTACGTTTACAAAAAAATTTCTTATGGTGAGTAGCCGAGGTTAAGAAAAATACATTTTTGTACATGTACAACTTGGCTCATTCATTCGAAAAGAAAAGACAATTTTTTTGAGGATCATTGAAGACGACGCAGTGGAAATAAGATGCTGGGATTAGATCGAGGATTTCTCTCCCACGGATTAGATTTCATCATGTTTAATATGACTTTACTGATGCATCTAATTGAGCGGAGAAATCCCAGCAGGGATTTATTACGTACGATTAAAAACATTATCCTGCGGAGGTGTAGGTTTACTTGCCAGTGAGGAATAATAATCTGGTTCAATAGGAGAATTCAAGGTTCGGTAGTTCATATGTAAGGCAGTATGCTAAATTGATTCGACAATGAACTCTAAATACCAGGGATATACATATGGTACACTTGACGGGACAGGTGTAGTAGTTTGGTTATGGTTTTTATGGCGTTCTAACCGCAATATAGTCCGTAATAATAAGTCTAGTACGGATACAGAATTGCCGGAATGGTAATTACCGTTTGTAACCTGGTATAATACAAAAACTGGCAGGTTAGCTGACAAGGATCGACCCATGCACATATAAACACATGTATTAGTAGCATAGCGTCAAATAATTTGCACGAAAACATTTACACAATTTAAACTAAGGCATACCAGTGCAGTATAATAAGCTTTGCCAATTTTAGTAGCTCGTGCTTGGCTTTTGGCACAAGTTTAAAACAAACTATTCATGATATACACAGTTTGTTATCGGTTCACACTTCACGTTAAACTAATATGATCGGTTTGCTGGTAAACTGTAAAATGTACTTCAACTAGCCCATGGCTCATGCTATTGAACTGCTGCTGCCAGTTGCAGAAAATGTGCAAATTTTCTTGTGTGAATGACTCATCGGCAAAATTCGGAACCTTTTCTTACCGATGCAAGAATATTATGACACGTTTATATAAACAACAAAAGGGATTGCTTTACCCAATGATCTTGTTATGTGTTGTGATATAAAAAGCAACCAACCATGTAAGTGACAAACTCTCAAGGTTTTTGAATACTGCATATGTATTTGAATGAAGACATACGCAACTAATGTTACACGTTCTCTGATACAAATATGTATGCAAAGAGGGGCGTTGATAACTATGTTTTCTATCCGTATTTTAATGAAAAATCACCCTGAAAAACGAAAGTTGAAAAGTAGTATTGAGACGATAGAGGTCAATTTATTTTATACTTCCGACTCTCCGAATACATCTGATCTTGCAACTTTCCGAATAAATGTCGATTAGGCGTAATAAACGAATAAATAAGAACTTTATTACCACCGGGCAGTTATTTTTGTGGAGACACAAGACATTATGAGATTGATATGTATCACATTCGGGTTTTATGTGTCGTCTGTCTGTATTGGATGATTGCATGTAAGCGATATTGTATATAGATGTTACAGTTACAGTGTTTTGTAGAATACTTTCCAACGTAAAGTACAATAGCAGATTTTTGCACATGGTGCAAAATTAGTACTTTTAAATAGCGATATTATTTTTAGGCGGAATGTCAGTATTTGTCTGTCAAACCATTCTAAAGTAATGGTTTCTACTGTCAGAGATATTTTCTTATTCTTGTGACCACATCTTCATGACTATAATTTTCATGTAATATTGAAGTAACTAGAATTCTCAAATTCAAGTTGAAGGTCACACGGGCTTTA